>VDFB02015272.1:0-18357 GCA_007258455.2 Sequoia sempervirens | reverse complement strand
AGTCTAGTTGTATTTGATTGATTTGAAAAAAAATTAGATTCAAAATGGCATCCTCATGTGGAATGCTCAATACGCTAATATGATAGTCTAAAACAAAATGAAAATAGCAAATTGTTTTTGTAAAATTGAAAGTAAATATTACATTAATATATTTCAGTTTTTACAAATTCACATTTTCCTCTTCCCCTGTCTAGTTCTCACTAGGGGAGAGGGTCTAGTCATAGGACTTTGCTGTGGTTCCTCAACCTCCATCTTGGATGTAGATCCTGCTACAGCTGCTGCTGGTGGCACTGGCAATGACTCCTCCTCAGGCTCATCCTCAAGGTCATCCAATGAGAATGCAAATCCACCCCCCTCCTCCATTGCCTGTTGCTCTAAATCATAAATGTCATCCTTGGAAAACAATGGAGGCTGCTCCTCCTGCCCTGTCCAATCACTGTATGGATCTATCTCATCCAAATCAATTGGATTATCTGATATTTCCTCTACCTTTCTTGTGTGTAGCCAAAGATTATATTGCACATAGACAAGGTCATTGAGGCGTTTTTGAGCTAGTTTGTTCCTCTGCTTTGTGTGGATGGCCTCAAACAAGCTCCAATTGCGCTCACAATTGGACGAACTACAAGGCTGGCATAAGACACGGAGGGCAAATTTTTGAAGATTTGGGGTATTTCCACCCCAATTTGTCCACCAAACATTACAAAAAAATTTAAGAGTTAGAAACTTAGAAAAGAAAGTCAAAAGTTCAAAACATATTTTATCAAATTATCTAATTATCAATTTTTGTAACTTGTAACTTGTAAATTTCAAATTTTATACCTGGTGGCTGATTGATTATTGCTCTTCTTGCTAGGTCTAAAGAAAAGAGTGCACCCCTTTTTTCCCTATTACTTTGCAATTCATTAATAATGAGGTTTGTCACCTGAACCTCGGGTGTCATCCTCTGAATGCAAGTAGTGAGGCCCTCCATAATCTCTAGAGTAGGATCTGCATAGGTGCCTGAATGGAAGAAATGGGGGTTCAAGAAGTACCCTGTTGCATGGATGGGTTGGTGGAGTTGATGGTTCCACCTCTTGTCAATAATCTCCCAAATGGGATCAAACTTGAGGCGGTCCCCCTTATAATAATTTCTTATAGCCTCCTTTGCCTTATCCATGGCCTCATAAAGATACCTCATTGGGGTTTTATCCCCATCCATCAAGCGGAGAACTCTAACCAAGGGCTCTGACACCTACAATATAAAAATGTAAAAAGATTAGAGTTACAATTTATAAATTTACAATGAAAGATATTAAAAAAAAATATTCAATTTGAATTTAAATTCAAAGTTTTGAAGTTACCTTCACAATCTTCGTAGCTCTTTGTGCAAAGAGGCCGTTGAAGACAATGCTTGCAACTCTCTCTCCTTCCGGTTTCTTCGAATAAGTTGAGTCTAGCCATGCTTGACTCACAAACATTTGTTTCAAAGCCGTCAATGCACCAAGAATGCTTTGCAATGTTAAGAAAATCGTTGCAAACCTTGTCACACCGGATCTCACCAACTTTTTCCTTTGGGTATGATCCCTCATCAAGTGAAGAACCCAAGGGTGATTGTAGATAAATTTAGTGATCCTCCTTGCATCCTCTACAATCGGTGTAACCGGATGTAATTTGCCTATGTCCTCCAAAAGAAGGTCAAGGACATGTGCAACACAAGGTCTCCAAAAAATTGTGTGGTGTTTATCTTGGAGGATTCTTCCTACTGCCACATATGCCACTGCATTGTTAGTTATGATTTGCACCACATTTTCAAGCCCAACCTCCATGCACACTTGCTCCAACATTTTAGCCAAATTTTATGTATTTTTTACTATGTTTGTGGCATCCATTGATTTCAAGAACACCACCTCATTTTTGTAAGCAACCAGAAAATTAATGATGGTATGGTTTTTGCCATCCATCCACCCATCGAAAAGAATAGTGCAGCCATATTTTTTCCATTCTTCTCTTTGTTCTTCTCCGCTGCCCTTGCCCTTTTAGTTGCACTAGTAAGCAACCTACAAGTACAAAGTGAAATTAAGTACATAATTTTAATTTGTAAACAAAAAAATAGCTTAAATTCATTCTAAATTAAACTTAAAAAGCATAAATTTATCAAAAAAATTAAATTAAGTTTAACTAACCTCCCACTCAAGTCTGTGCGAAAAGGCGCCTTGTAGCCTTTCCTTGCAACTGTCAATTCAGTAACCAAATTGTGCCAGTAAGGTGAACTTGCCACATTGAAAGGAATGTTGTTGAAATACCAAAAAACCGCTCAAGCAATGTCTGCCTGCTCATGCACCTCCCTATTCCACCCAGGTTGCCTCTAAGGAGGTTGTGCACCCGAGTGTTTCTAGTCACAAAAAATCATGCATCGTGAGTGGTAGGTGTTGATCACAGTGCTCTACTAGAGGAGTAGATGGGAAGGGCTCGAGGTGGTGGTGGGTTGCCTTCGTATACGTGGACCACAGAGAGCCCACTATGCCTGCTACATCATCATCCACCTCAAGGTTGACTGGAGCACCTTGAGAAGAAGCTATGGCTGCTTGCATTGCCACCTTTGCCTTCTCTCTTTGCAATTTTGTTGTTTCTTCTACAGCTGAAATTATATGGCATTCATTTGTCTTTATTTCCCTGGATTGAGGTGTTGGGACAAACCTTAGCATGCGTTGAAGGATGCACGCAGAGGCGTGTTGAAGGCAATTGATGCCTCCACGATTATACTTTTGTAGTAAGGCCTAGCCTAAGCTGACTCAAAAACTCTTCTTTGTTCCCTTGAAATTTTGTCAAACAATTCACTTGCAACCTCCCTGCTTGCTGGTTCATGTGATCAGACTGATATTTTTTTTTGGAAAATGATTATTGAATTATTCCAATGCTTGAAAAACAACTCTACTATGCATATATTAACACCTAAGAGCATGTATGACTTTCCTTAATCAGCTACAATGCATATCAATGACTTCTAAGTGAAAAACTTGCACCTACAGCCAACTGGTATTTTGACAAACAGTTGGTATGCAAACTGAAATCTGAGTAAGAATGATATTGTAATGCTTATTGACAACTATAAACAACCAGCAATCTGTATCTCCTTATTACAATACAATGATTCAATACAAAGCTCATGAGATAGCCAAGACTCTTGGCAATTTTCAATAGAATTATTCAATTGTGATATTGCCGGTTAACTATCACCTACAGTTGCAAATGAAAATTCTAAATGCAATACTCAAATCTGACTTCAATACTGCCCTACAGCAGTATGCTAATCACATGAATGATTAAATACAACTAATGCAATAGCAAGAAATACAACAATGAATTATGTATCTTGGCATTACATTCATGAATGACAGGTCTGATTATGAAATGACATTTACAACAGCACCCTATAATGATCAATGCAACTATGAAATTGACATGAAAACCTGGTATATGAAGTCGCCTTGAGTTTCCAAGGAAGAGGCAAGCAATATCTTGAAGGATGAAGACCACAAGAGCCCAAATCGAAAATCTGAAGCAGCCACCCCTGTTCTGATGACTTAGGATTTTAATAAATAAATACCAAAGCTTCCAGGCCTTAGTAAGCACCAAAATGCCCAGAACTTCTCACGTGAGGTAAAGTCAGGGCCCCAAGTGAGGTAAAGGCTGCACCCAAGTCTGAAAATTACACATCAACCTTAAAGAGGTGAATAGCACTGTAGCAGCACTGTAGCGCGGGTACTATTCATGTCACTGTAGCACCAACACTAATTCTGATCTGCAAGTAATAAACTTAGAATTTCTTCATTGAATTCTTTCAAACCCTTAACAAATCTTCTCCAATATACCCTAAATGATTCCCATGTGCCCAAGAGGGATGATACACAGCCAGCTATAAATTTTCTTCAACAATAAACTTCAAACCCTTGTAGAAAACTTCACCAATTTGCACAAATGAAAGGACGGAATTATCCTCTCCTCAATTTGCAACCCTTCAAGAGATCTTTCACTCCCTCAGTTATGCTATAAATAGGAAGTTTTCGTTTCCTATGATCAAAGAAGAAAACTGCGAAAGCCCTAGGCTCCACAATAAAAATCAATCAAAATAATATTCATCAACTGGATGCTGAGAATGAGCTCTTACCTCTCTTTTTTATTCTTTTCTTAGGAGAGCTCAAACACCTTCTTGGCCAATGTGGGATAAAAGATTTATTCCCACATTAAATTATTCACTTGACACACTTTAATATATTAAAGTGACTTTATTATTATAAAGTTACTTTATAACTTTATAATAATATTAAAATATTAAATAAATCACTTAAGTCACTTAAACTTTAATATCTCTTGATGTACTTGTCTAATTGCTAAGCCGTCTGAGCCAAGAGTCGACTCTCCCTGTTCTCCATGTGATCGGATGCCCGTCTAAAAATAGAAACTCTAAACAGTGACTTACTATAAATAGTAAGTATGTGAAACTGAGTCTAGAAACAGCTGCAAAGGCCCAATCAAGGTCGACACTGCCAATATGCTCTGCTCAGGTGTCTTTCTATTAATAGGAAACCAGACTCCCAAAATAATAACTTACTATAAATAGTAAGTTTGCCAATCTGAGTCAAACAATCTATGCAAAGGCCAAAACCTGAATCTAGCTGAAGAGTAATGTCTCTAATCACCAAGTAACTGCCACACGGGACCCTCTATCTAGACATATTAGCCTACAAGGGTCAAGAATAGGCTAAATCCACCAAACTCTGATGCTCGCAAAATGGGGACATTACAACTTTTCACATCTAATGCAAAAGCGAGGTTTGGTCCTTGATATACATATTTCCAAGCAGGATCTCTAGCTCTTGTTGGATGAGTGCCTACAAATCCCCTAGGTGCGAATGTGGTTGAGCCTTAGGCAGAACCGGATGCAGAAGCCATTATCAATTAACTTACACACACAATGACAAAGTGAAAGCACAACTTGTTAGTTTTTTGATAGAAAAATTAAAAAACAAGATAAATTAGATTAAATCAAAATAGATTACTTTAAATTAAAAAAAATCTAAACTAATCTAAGATTCTAAACATTTTCATAAAAGAATGGATTAAAAAAAGAAAATAATAAACTAGGTTTTCACAAATGTGAAAAAAGTGTAAAAAATCAGAAAATTACTTTAAATTAGTAAAAAATTAAGCTAATCTAAGATTGTAAACATGTTTTTCAACAAGAAAGAGGATTCAAAATAAAAAAAATAACTAGGGTTTGAAGAAAATGTCAAAAAATCTTGTTTTAATCAATATAAGTGTATTTAAATATTTTTTACACTACATTCATGATGTTTTTTAAACATAGAATCAACAAAAATGAAGAAAAAAAAAGAAGAAAGAAAGAATAAGAAAAATTAGAAAACCTACCTAGAAATCCAATTTGCCTTTGAAATTCGATGAAAATCCCCTTCAAATCTTGTCTCCTCAATGCAAAATCACTATAAATAGGTGCAAAATGGATGGGGGAGTTTTTTTGCTCAAGCAAGAGTGAAAAAATGAAGAGAAATGAACTTTTTACTGGCCGTGTGACTTTTTTTTCTGATCACGCGAGTTTTTTTCCAAAGCTCACCGAGTTTTTGAGAAAAAATCGCCAAAAACTTGGCAATTTCTTGGCTGAAAAACTCGTGATTTTTCAAAAACTTCAGCGAGGGTTTTTAACTACTGCGGCGGGTTTTTGGCAAGTTTTTCATCTATGACTGGAAACACCAACTTCCTCGAAGCACCAACTCACTGAGATTACTCACAACCCTGCAACACTGAATTAAAATATAATCTACACAATGACTAAGAGACCCAACCACTAATCAATCTCTGAAATTTCTTTGTTTAGAAAACTAAATCTGCAATCAGACCTTAACCCTTTTCAAAATTATCATTCTTCCAAAGCATACTCATAATGTCACTTCACCAGAAATTGCAATTAGCTTAGGTCTAATAAATCAGGAACAGCAAACTCCAACTTTTCCTCTCAAATATTACGAAAACAATGATCATAGATCCTTTACACAACCCATGCCAATGATAAGGATGTTAGCGTTGGCATATATCACCCTGAGTATCATATGCAGCCTCACAAAACACTTACATTTTGCACACTAAATTTTATTCAAAGAGCTTCGAGATAAACCCTCCCAATAGGCATATTTATAAATGCATAAATATCCACCATTTCAAAATGACTGTGTGCCTTTCATTCAGAAGAGCTGAACTGGTAGAACAAAGCTTTGAAATATCCAAGTATCCATGCATCAGCGATTGAGCTCAAAATGATTTATGCATCTCACCTTCTTCACAGTCAACTAAGAGAAAAACTCAGAGATTTCCAAAATATCTTCAGACTAAACAAAAATGGCACGACATACATAACCACGCACACCCAAGTTTAGAAAAGGATTCAACGTCTCATGCAATATACTATTCATACTTAAATGCAGTGATTGCGATCGAAATGAACAAGTAGCAGGTTCTTTACGCATCTACAAAAACACAGATTCAGCTCAAACTCGACTCAGGATAAGTCCAAAGCATTCCAATGCCAAATACGACAAAGAAATCTATTTTTGCAATCAAAGCACTTTGCGCGACAACCTGAAAAGCCCGAATAAACTTTCAACATGAAGGCGATGACATTATGACTTCCAAAAGACCAAGTCAACTATCTTCAAAGTTCACACACAGCACTCATGATATTTTTAGTCCCACTCTATAAGTATACATAGTCAATATACATGTTCTTAACCACTTAGCACATCTACATATCTCACGCCTTCAACAAGCATCAACCAGCACAACTCATGATAAAACTCCCATCCACTGTCAAACTCAAAGCATTTTAAATCTTAAGGCACATGTCTGACCAAAGAAAACCATTAGCTCCCACCATATTCTTTTATCAATCAACACTCACAACTTCAAAAAATAGGTGAACTTTTTAACCTACGCCCAATGACAAATATAGCATAAGTAATTTTCCATACGCATAGACTCCTTCACATCTCCAAAATCGAAGTAAAAGCTGAAACAATTCAAAAGATTTAGCCACCCTCAAAGAAGACACGATAATTAATATTTTGTAGCCCATCTCAACCATTAACAACCCAAGCCAAAATGGTAACGATGCATTATTCAAATATTTAGACCTCTCACAAAATCTCGAATTAACCTTCACAACTCCAGTAGCCATCACAAAGAAGGCAGTTGCCCATAATAAAGATGCCTATAATTATGAGAGCCGCCACCACTAAGAACTTCGTCAGGCATAAAATATAATCTGATAATAGCATCATCCTCCACGCACTAAATTAACCTGTCAATTGTCATTACAAAGACGTTACAAGGAATAATTGTGCCAAGACAAATAACTTCGACCTCTTTGACAAATCAATATAGACTGAGCATATTATGTGTCACTTGGCTAGCATTCAAAAGCTAATATGGCATTGACTTGCTGACTTGAATGGACGGCCAAATAGTCAACATTTAAACCACATTCATTTGCAATCCAAAATTGAGACGCAACACACCTTGACATCAATGACAAAAAGATTTCAACAGAAGGCAGTTCTATCAAGGCCATTAGGTGGAGCCAAAGAAACCTTTTTTTAGGACTTACTAATTTTTTTAAAACACTACTCTTTAATGGGAACGGTCAACCATCCCTAAACAGTTGGGGGATGTCACAAACATCCCCACCCATTTTAGGGAAGGTTGGCCATCCCCATTTGTTCTTTGGGATGTCCCGAAGTTTCTAGGATGCCCCTTGTGTTTTTTCAAAAATTGGGCACAGCCCGAGGACATCCCTTAAGCATCCCCCCATCTCCAAAACCTTTTGGAAATAGGGACACCCCAAAAAATGTTGGGGACACATCCTAGGGTTTCCCTAGTGCATATTTTTCATTGAATATAATTACTTCAAGATAGGCCTCATAATTTGGGTTATAACTTATAACAATACCAATTATCCAATCCCAAGGTCATCATATAATCTGACAATTAAGAGGATTTATTCATTCTTACAACAAAGCCCTTTCGTAATTTTCATATGTAATTTGGACCTATAAGGTGCATGGCATTTTCTAAACATGTTAAACAATTCAAAATATACCTGCATACGGAAATGATGCAAAGATGCCAAAACGATGCTCCCCAATACAAGACGAACTGCACATTTCAATATACAAACTCAGGATGGACAAGATTTAAAAATAATGCAAATAAAAACACTGTTAATTGAGATCGTCTGAATTCAATATACATATATAATGGTCACACACTGGTAATGGCACAGAGAAATGACATGCAGCATAGGTATAAAACAAGGTTTTAATCATTCTATCTCACAGAAACACCAAATTTATAATTACCTAATTACATTTTTGCTTTCCAAAAACTAATACATCAGAAGAAAATGAAAAAAAAATATTGATATTAAGCAATCCAACAACTAGGGGTAATTGTAATGCCTCTAGCAAATTCTGATGTTTATTTTCTATTTTGAGAACTTGGACATTTTGTCAAACACTTGTCAATCAAACTCCACAACTGCTGAATACTTATTTGTTTGTATTTGAATGGCATATAAAGATTACATAAACTGAAATAGACTCAATATGCATCTACTCAATGACTGATATGAAATGCAAATGTCTTTTTGGCTTTTTCAAATAAGATGGATGACTGAAAATGCATGTAATTGTCACCTATAGCTGATAGTCATTATAGCAAACACTTTGCAATCAACTTACATGACTGAAGATGTTATCATTCGATAGTGACAGCGAATAGGCATTATGACAAACAATTGTCATGCAAACTACAAATACAAATATGAACCTACAGCAACTCAGACATTATTACAAACATATTGCAAACTAATTCCCAACTCCTCAATATGATATTGCTGATATGTAATTGATTACAATGCTTGTCATATGAGAGATAACTGAAAGTGTATATTCAGACTTCCTGGACAGCAACTACAATGAGCAGATTTTGACTAACTTTACTATACAAGAGAATAATGAAGATACTTCGAAAATTCTGAAAAATATCATGTCACTGTTGTGGTCAACTTAGTCATATGAAGAAGCACTGCAGAGAGAGGTAGGCTGAACAAAAATCCAACCAAAGAGGGCCTCCACAAAAGGCTCATGTCGCAGAGCATTTTCAGCAGGAGTAAACCTTCTACGGTTTCATGGCCAAATAACCAACAAATCAATGTCATCTGTGTGGTACATAGATTTTGGAGCATCTCGACATTTCAGTGTTTCACCCACAAGAAAGATTGGTTCACAAAGTACACAACTTGCTCAGATTCAGTGATCTTCGGTGGTGGTAAGTATGCAGTTGTTGGCAAAGGAAATGTGCAAATATCTTTTGGAGGGACAAATCTATTTTTTTTCGATGTGCCAGGAATGGATCTCAATTTGCTCTCAATGAGTGAGATTATGCACCATTGTCCCAATTTGCATGTCATATTTAGGAAACACAAATGCTATATAGTTGACAAGGAATCCAAGAAAACTATCGTTATCAAAGATCATGGTTTGTATCAGCTTGTCGATACTAGACAAGTTCGGGAGCTTGCATTGGCAGCCAAGAGTGCATTAGATATCAATACACATGGCATCAATGACATGGGCACCTAAACGTAACCTACCTCTCTCAATTAGAACAAGAGAATTTGGTAGAGGATTTTCCTAATATACAATAGTAGATGCAACGTGTTTGTGAAGCTTGCCAAGTAGGGAAGCAGCACAAAACTCCCTTTTCAGATGGACAAGCTTGGAGGGCCTCAAGAGTCCTATAGCTGGTTCATGCAAACATTTGTGGACCAATGAATATAGCATCGGTCATTGGTGCTAGGTAGTTTCTTTTGTTTATTGATGATTGCAATAGGAAAATGTGGGTGTTTTTCTTGAAGTCAAAATCAGATGTGTTTAAGGAATTTCAAAAGTTCAAGATGTGACATCATCACTCTTAGATCTGAAAATGAAGGTGAAATATATTCAAACAAATTCTCCAAATTTTGTGTGAAACACAGTATCAAACGGCAATACATATCACCTTATACTCCACAGTAGAATGGAGTAGTTGAGATAAGGAACCGTACTATTACAAAAAATGGCCCAATGTATGTTGAAGATTAGGAATGTTCCCAAGAAGTTTGAGCTGAGAGTTTACACTACAATTTCTCTTCTTACTAGGTCTCCAACACAGGGAATGAAGGAGAATACCCCAAAGGAAGCTTGGTCTAGGAGGAAACCGAAAGTGAGTCATCTTAAGGTCTTTTGTTCTACTACATATGTTTGGATTCCAGATGCAAAGAAAACCAAGTTTTACTCTAAGAGTCAAAAGTTAATGCTTACAAGGTACAGCGACAAACATAAAGCCTACCAATTGATTGATATTGACACTGACCACTTAACTTTCAACAAGGATGTTGTGATCAATGAAAAAGTTGGACCCTTTCAGCTCTCTTCAAACGTCAAGATTACTAAAGATCGGTCTCCTAAGGCTAAGGATTCAAGTTCTTAGCTTCTGCTAGCTCCACCTAAAGAGAGATGATTCTAAGCATGTGGAGTCTCCCAGGCAAGAACCAATATCAAAAAAAATTCTTGAGGATAACCTAGATCAACATCCAGATGACATAGCAAATGATGACAGGAATACTAATTTGGATGAAGAAGTTTCAAAAAAGAGACCAAAGTGGTGGGAAAGCATCATTGGTGATGTTCGGGATGATGGAATGATCAAAGGTAGATCATCCAGAGGCAAGATCATGAACTCAATTAACTATGCTCTTATGGCCAATCTTTAGGGAGTTTCTGGGTCCCAAGAATTTGCAGAAGCAAAAGTAAAACCTGAATGGGAAAAGGCCATGGCAACCAAACATAAGAGTATTATGAAAAATAAGACTTGGGTTCTTTCAAATCTTCCACCACAAAGAAACCCATTGGTTGCAAATGGGTGTACAAAGTCAAGTACAAAGCTAATGGTACACTTGACAAGTACAAAGCATGATTGGTTGCAAAAGGGTTCTCACAAAGAGAACGTATTGACTATGAGGAGACCTTTGCTCCTACAACAAAGATGAGCACCATCCATTTAGTTCTAGCCATGGAGACACGATTTGGTTGGAAAGTCCATCAAATGGACATAAAGAGTTCCTTCCTCAATGGCAACTTGGAGGAAGAAGTGTACATAGGTCAAACTATTTTTTTCACAACTTAATCAATCACAACAATATTACTTCAAAACTTAATCATCCATAGCAATAGCATGCATGCAAGATCTAGCAATTAAGAAGACATGAAGAGCACACGATTTTATGTGGAAACCCTTACAAGAGAAAACCACGGCAAAATACTGCTTGTATAAACCTTCTTACAAATTTCGTAGGCACCAACCCACTAGAGACACCAATCCCCACCACGACCCAACCCAACAAAGATCAATCTCTTCTAATAAGAGGCACCAAGAAATATGCTAACCAATTTTTTGATAAATTAACACATCACAACCAACACTTAGCCAACGATTAGCGTTTGCTCCAAATAGAAAAACCAAACTTGAAAGAACTACTCAACGTCAAGAATGTGCACTCAAGATCCCACTGAGGGTGAGGTGCTAACATATATGACGGAGTGTTTAAATTGAAAGCTAGAAATTAACAGGCGGATAACTAGCCATGAAGAGCATTTCCACACTACCACCAAACAATGGGGGGAAAAGATTACAATTAAAACAATTCATTCTGCGGCGGGCATCCAAGAATTCACCACTATGAAAGTGGGTATAAGAGTGTTACAATCAAATTATCCACACTGGCGGTAAACCATCCAGGGGTACTTATGTGAGAAGAAGAAGAATTAATTGCAGCAAATAAAACTGGAACAGTACTACTGTTTACAGTTTGTACAAATAAGAAATAAGCTGCAAATTACATAAGAATTACAATAGTCTTCAAACACATGAGTAATAGATGATCTCTTACAATTATTTAACTCACTAACTGCTGATAATGAATCAAAAATCAGAACTTCTAAAGTCTGATACAAAAAACAGTAAACTGAAAGTGTCAACCAGCAACTGTGAAAATCATTAAAATATTCATAACTCACTTATTTCACCTCCGAATTGAATGATGTCTTTTGCAAAGGTCTCCTAGGAGGTAGGCGCCCAAAAACCAAACACCAAGCAGCAGCAATTTTCAACTTATATCAACTTGCACAATTCCCAATGCACTTAGAAAAGTACGGCCCTCCTTGGAGGGGCGATTTTCATTTAAAAATCAAACACTTCAAAATAAATTCCCAAAATTAACATGAAGGGTCGCCCAAGGTCAGCAAATGGATTGATGAAGTACCCAGAACCAAATTCAAACTGGAAAATAAGCTATGAATAAAAATCACCTTCAGCTGTAGATGAACCAGCAAACCAAAATTGCCAAAATCTCCAGAATTCTTCAATCAAATGAGCTCAATCTGCTAGTCTGATGTTGAGAAGCAGCAATGTAGCCAACTAGGTGTTATCTTGCAAACACGAAATTGGACGAAAGGCTAGGAGGTAGACATCCCCGAAGCAAAATATCATTTGTCATTCCGACAGCATAACTTTAGCATAATTTTCATGGATCAAATGCTGGAGCAAAATCCTTCATTAAATAGAAGCTCACAAACTCTTCAAATTTCTGAGAAAGCACACCAAAGGACACAGGAGTCCTTTCAAATTTCCAAAAACAAATAACTCCTCAAGATGGCGTCCTTTTTTGCATAATAAGAATTTCACTTTATTTTAAAATTCTCTCTTATTAAAGTGGCGTCCACTTTTCCCAAGGCATAATGTTCTTATTAATAAATAATAAACCTCTTCATGAAGGCGTCACCCTTCCAAGTCCCCTTTTTAAACACAACTTAAGTTGTCTTGCTAGGCCGGGGTCAACTGCAAAATATAACCTTGATGCCTTTATTCAACATAAAATGCCTTAAGAGGTCAAACATGAACTGCAAATAAATGCTCCAAGCGAATGAAGTGCTGAAAGCTGACAAACTCCATACTGCTTAAAAAAATTTACTATAAATAGTAAACTCTTAGAAAATGCCAAAGAACCTCAGAACAGGAAACCCTAATTTTTACCTCACACACATGCCTGGGGCTTCCGAAATAGGTGATGGTGGCCGAGCAGTTCTGATGAGAAGGGGATATTACACCAACCTCTCAATCTCCTCAATTAGGAGGCTCCAACCTCCAAATGAATGTAATGTTTGTCTTCTTGAGTATTTCCGCTTTACTATGCTTTACAAATCTGCCTTAATGTCTTTTCACATCTGCTCATAACAACATTCAAATCTGCTAAAACTTCTTTCAAAAATCTGCCATAAGTTTGCTCCAATGTCTTCCACAAAATAGGCTCAAATTGCTCTCATAAATCTGCTCAAATACTTTCTACAAATCTGCTTGAATAAACTCTTATTTCTGCTCTTCATACGAATAATATTTCTTGAAAATTGATTACTTGTAACTCCCTCTCAAACCTTTATTTATACTTGTCAAGTGTCATGTCCCCGAATTGGAGATATTAAATTAATTATTTATAAAGTTATTCCAATAAATTAATATCAGAATAATAACTTTATATTTAATTAATTTAATAAAGTGACTAAATAAAATAATATATTATAAAGTCACTTAATGAATAAAATAATATTATTTCTAGAAGCTTCTTGGAAGTCTTAGAGAAATCTTTATAAGGAGTTGTTGGCCTTGCATTTAGCATGCTTGATTTGGAATTCATTTCTCATTACCTGCATGGTAAGAAGTTGAAGCTTGGATGCTCTGCTCGCTCAAGGGTTTGAAGACTCTAGAGTGCCAAGTTCGGTTGTGAAAGATCAACCCTAGCTGGGATTGTTGAGAAATTCATCCAGAGTTTCTACAGGTGCTTAATTGGAGAATCTTGACAGGAGTTTATATCTGGCTGCGATTATTGTCCCAAATTTAATGGTCAAGGACCAAATTTGGAAAAAGCTTTAATATTCTGAGAACAAGATTTTGATTGCAGTTTTGAATAATATTTTATTATTGAGGTGCTTGTGTGCTTGCTAGAAAAAGAATCGATTTTATTTAAGGTCAATAATTTTGTATCCAATCCTTGGCAATATCGATTTTATTTGAAGAGTGAAGTCAAAATTATAGAATAAGACAAATTTGTAGGTAAGGACGAATTGTATAAGACAAATTGCTAGGGGAGATAAACGCCAAGAAATACTTATCGGGAGGTGCTTCCAGTTTGTAAAAAGAGTTCAATTTATATTTTCTATCCAAGTCATCCTCAATATTAACTCGATTGAAATCTATTAAAGTTCCTTGTATACTGCCAGCCGTCCCAGTAAAGACAAATCGTGGGCTTTGAAGTTTGCAAAAAAGACAAAGGTTGGTGATTGCCACTAAGACATAGTACATACGCCACCTGGAGAGCTGTTGGATAAGAACAAATTCAGAAGAAAATTATAAATCGAAATGGGACAAAAGATTCATACTAGCTCACGTATGGGAATATCACTTATTTCCTGAAGGAGTCGGGTCAACTAGTGACTTTGGTCCGTAAACAAATGTCGAAGAAGTTCATTGCTAGAAAAGATTTTAATTATCGTGGGATGAAGGATAAAATCAAGAGGGTCTTCACTCATGTTCATCGCCTTGAAGATATTTGGGTTGATCTTCGTATTGAAGAAGACATAAGAAAGATGGATTACAGCAGACTCACTTTGGAGCAAATTGTAGACCTTAACTTAACTAGGATTCCTGAAGGAATGGTGGATGATGGGAAGATCTTGGATCCAGAGTACATTGAACAAAAAGTTGCAAAAGCTCCTTTCCCATCCCCACAATGATCTAAAAAGGAGTGTGATTCTATCCTTGACCGTTTTCAGCCCATCCTTGCTAATACCAATGCTTGGTTGAAATATAACAATCTCAAGACTATTAAAATCAAAGATGAAATGGGAAATGATTTGGCTGGTCCAGTTGGACAAAGATCCGAAATCAGAGGAATCAACAAAAGGGAAAGAGACATAACAAGTGCAAGTACAGGTAATTAATAATGAAGATGATACTTATGAAGAAAATACAGCAGAATCACCTCCTTCAGCAGTCTCAGATTCTTCTTATACAATCATCCCTCAAATACCCATGGATATTGATACATATGTATTTGTAAATCCTGTAGAGTTAAGAACAGCTACTGGTACTAGTATGGAGATTCCTGTTGGAACTTTTCATGAAGATTTGGAGAGAATTTTTGATGATAATCCTTCTTATGTGACCACTTCCAACATTCCTCTATTTGAGATTGATACTTCTACCTTGAGTTTTGATAAGTTTATGACAGAGGTAAATCATGTGCAGTCGTCTGAGCACATGCCTGTTGCAATTCAAACCAATACTTCTCCTAAGGTGACAACTATGGTGCAGGTAGAGCCAGTTTCTTCAGAAATCACAGTTGTTGTCTCTAATGTAAGCTCATTAGAATTACCCCTATGGCTGAGTTTAGTTACGCCCAAAAGGAAAAAATAGGAAATCTCTCCTGATGTATTTGATTTCCAACAAATTGCAAAACCTAAATCCAGAGCTTCCAAGAAGGCAAAGAAGGTCTCATGGGTGGTGATAGATGAAAATAAAATGAGATATGCAGAGATAGCTGAGCCATTAGCTGAGAAACCACCTGAAGAAATGCAGCTATCAGATTACAAACTTACTAAAGTTGAGCTTGGCAAACAAACACATTCTGGTCTTATGCATGATGCCACAGATTCGGTAGCTTCATTGGTTCAGAGATATGATGAATTACTAGCAAAGAAAAGTGAACTCAAAAAAAAGAATTCACAACTCATCTCAATGATTCAGAAAATAACAAACTCTTCAGAGCAAGTTAATCCATTAACTTCCTTTACCTCTGAAGAATCAGTCAAACAATTGGAAAAGATTGCACAAAAGAGAACAATTGATTCTTGGGAAGCTCAACTAATTGATCAAAGTATACCTGTGATTGAAAAAGCATTACATATTTTGGGTACTGTCAAGGTAGCAAGAGTTAAGATGAATCAGACTTTGGAAGCTTTCAAGCAAAGTCTTAATTCACTTAGAAAAGATTTAAAATCTGGCATGAGATGGATCAAGTTAAGCTAGAGATTCTACGCAACAATTCAATAATTCCAAGCAAAGAAAAATATGAAGAATTTGAAGAACTCATGACAAACACGTCATTGGTTATTGAAGATCTCATCAAAGATGTTCAGGCTACACTAGAGATGAGTGATGAGGTTAAAAAGGACATGCTTTCTAGTTTTGAGAAAATGTCTTGCAGGGCCCTAAATCACGAAGGAGAGTTACTTGTAGCTAATGTGATTACTACTGAGATAGTAGCAAATCTTCGTCAAGAACTAGAACCAAAACAGTTTAACATGGATTCAATTCATAAATTTGTTAATCATCGAATGATCCTTGATAAGATGCAAACTGTCCATGAAGAACATAAAGAAGAACCAATAAGGTATTTTGATGTGATCCTTAAGACTGTTGTGGTTGCCAAGAACACGCTAGGCCCCGATCCAGATGAGTTGCAAGAAATTATCAGCAAATTTTAGTCTTTAATAGCTAGGACTGAAATGGAATAAAAGTGTCTCATAACACTTTATCTTTATGTATTTTGTTTTCGACAAGTTACATTTAAAAGCAAATTTTGTGATCGCAAGTGTTCCTTTCACTTGCAGTTTTGTAAAATGTAATTACATGTGATTACATTACAAGTCAAAATACAATAAGACTTGTAATGTTGAATAAATCAATTGCAGTTAGTTAGTAGTTGAGAGAATTTCTCAAGTTGGTTGGGATCCTCCCACCTTTTTCTCAAGGCTTCTCTCCTATACATACTTGAGAGGGTCTATTGTAATTATCATCTTTTTGGCAATAGAAAGAACTCTACAGAAATTTACAGCAAAGAGACTTTGTGCTTTGTGTATGTAAACTTGATTTTCAAGCAATACAAAGAAGGCATTTAAGATTTCAGACTTTGTGTTGAATCTTATTGCATGTTATTACTATGTTCTTATGTCATAGTGGTGCATTGTTCTAAGTTTTTCTTGTGATATTATGGAGCTGTTGTGAAAAGATTTTGATCTAATTTCTTGCAAACTTTGAGCTACAAGTTTGAAAGATTGAATTAATTTGATTTGTGATTAAGAGTTGGAAAGAATTATAGGTCTTTGTGCTTATAGTAATTTCCATATAAAGTGATTTGTGAGTACATCATATTTTCAGACTTTGAGCTGAAATATATTGTGCTTTATTCTTAGATTATCATTCTAAAAGGGTAGATAGGATTTCAAATACTCAAGACTTTGTCCTTGGAGATTGTTTTCCCGTCCCAGAGGAGGTGACGGAAGTCTTTGTGCTTTCAAGAAACTTCATTTCCTCTCCTATTTACATTTTAAGCTACTGTAATAGTTTAAAAATTATTGTCACTTTTCTGAGAGGAGAAAAGAATATAATCTTTCCTGAAAAAAGAGGAAAGGTTGTTGTCCCACCCATATTAGTCTAAATTAGTTAATAGTAAAGGGGGAGTCTTCCCTTAATTAGGAGAGTTTTTATCTCATGTACTATGGCTGAAACCACAATTTTGCATATCCTCAAGGTATACAAAATTTTCAACCAACAATATTGAACACTCAGCCTGACACACACATTATCAGAAAAATACATCGACATCACTTCAAAACCAAGACTTTCTTATTTTTAATACATTGAGGAACTCATCTATATGTCTCCACACATACCACAATTAAAATGATATCATATATATTCCAAAAAGTCACCCAGCTCATGTCGCCATATCTCATGAAGAATGTTTTGTAAACTCTTTAAAACCATGATTACAAAGGCAGGCAGAAATGAATGAGTCAAATTTATTTTTTACCACCACGTCTTCTGCCAGGAGTATCAAATTAAAATTAGCCAGTGATGAAATTCAAGTCTCCTAAAAATTTGACAATGTCGAGAATAACATGTCCGCAACCTAAAGTCGTTACAAAAGATAAATATATTTGATGCACCAAATATAAATAAGCCGTCAGTAGTAAAGAGGAAACTTGAAGCCACCTAAAATACTGCCGTCAAAAGTATTTGATCTTTTTGGTTACATTTTTAAGCCACCAGGAATAGACAAGGCTCGACAAAAACAAAACACATCTACAAATAGAGTCTGAATAAAACCACCCGATAATAAAAACACCACTTCAATAGTTGGCTTTGTTGGCGTGA
>VDFB02015270.1:0-21903 GCA_007258455.2 Sequoia sempervirens | reverse complement strand
AAAATGTATTTAAAATAATTCTCACATTAATCTAGAAGACTTGTAAATTGAATTTGAGTTTAATCTAGTGTTGTAATGTGTCCAACATATTCACACTAGATGTTGTGCCTCTCTAGACTATGTGGACTCTATTTTAATAGTGTAAAGTTTATTTAATCACACTTTCACATTGAATTATGTGTCCCACACCCCAATTGACCTTTACATAATCATTAATAGGCCCCTTTAGCCCCATATTGTGTATCCCAAGGCATAATTTGATCAAATACTCGATGAAATCAACATAAGAACTAAAAATCCTCATCCCCCAACATTCTAGTTGTCAAAAGGTCCCCTTTGGGACTAAGTTTCCCATCTAGGCGAATGAGTCCCTGCCAGGTGGGACTAAGTCTCCTAGAGTTGTGAATTAGTCCCATTTGGGTTATTTTTGAGTTTTGAGCAGGAAATTTTGGATTTTAAGTTTATTTCTTCTCCATGTCATCCTTGGGGATAAAATTAATTGGAAAATTAGGTCAATTTCCTATAAATACAAGCTTTTAAACCCTAATTCATAACTCATTCATCTTATTCATCATTTATCTTCTCTCTCAAGTCAAGCAAGCTAGGGTTTTATCATTCTAGGTCATCAAGATAGCATTTTTTAGACATTCAAGGGAGGATTCTTCATATTTTGGTGCAAAAATTCAAGATCAATCATCATGGAAAGCTATTAAATCCATTGTTGCATGCTTCAATATATTATTTCTTCATTTTGGTTTAATCACCTAAATAGGGGTTTGACCAAGTCAAACCACCATGCCCTAACAATCAATATTTTCTCCTTCTCTCCTTGTATGTTTATAGATTTAGGTATCTTAAGGAATTGAAAATCATTGAAGATTAGGTTGAATAATTTTTGAAGACCTCTCCTTCCTTGCAAAGCTAAAATATCCAATAAAAGTCACTTTCAGGCCAAAAAATCAATGTTTCAGAAGCAGACACCTATAAAGGACTAAGGTGCAAACCAAGGGCTTTTGTTTCTCCTTTCAAATTTTTAGAAATATAGAATTGGAATAAGTCACCACTAATGGTGAATTAGTCCCAATGTACATGGATTTAAGTGATTTTTTCAGATTCAGACACCCATTTGGCTAAAACAAGCTCCACAACAGTTTTTTCCAAATCTGGGACTAAGTCACCCAGATTGGCACAAGTGTCCTAGTCAACTTTTGTATCAGTTTCATCAATATTCTAGACCTTCATTCCATCATTTTTAAGCCTATAGATGCACACATTCTGTTTCATAACTTTTTGTCTAGTTTTGTTTGCATTTCTAGGTCATTTATCACATGTTTGCATATCACAATGTGTTTTCAAATAAAGTTATATTTCTTAGATTTCACATTAATAAGTGATTCATTTTATCATTTTGTTGCCTTTAAACATTGTACCTAGCCATATTGCATCCATCCTTGCATAAATCTTGAGTGTTTACATTGAATTTTTTTCCATCTTTCTCCTTTTAGGTGCAAAACCCTAGAAGTGCTAGAAAGAACCCTCAAGTGCCAAAATATTTGTTTACATTTTGGTGAACCCAACCTTAGAACATAACATTTTATGATTTTGGATACCATTCTCACCATAGATATAGCTTGCATTAACTTTGCATTAGGATTTTCATTGATTAATTTGCATTCTACAGTTTAAAATTTTGCATTAGTGAAAGTGCATATAGATTGCATTTTTGCATCTTAAATCATTAAAAATCTCTAAAATTTTGCATGTTCACCTTAGGTCTACATTATACAGTACAGAGACTGTAAAAATCCATAAAAAAAAATCTCAAAAAAATCCCTACTAGGGATAATTTGTTAGAAACCAAGATCAGATTTGCAAACCAAAATATCCTTCCATAGAAGAGAAAAATATAAGATTTGCCAGAGATGTGAAAATAATTGTGTTAGAATTCATAATTTACACTGATCATTGATACTGCTTTATAAAGAAAGATAGCCATAGCCCTAATCTGTCTTGGGCAGCAAGATAGCTCAAGCAAGATGAGGATGACAACAATTAACCTAGGAGTTAAATAATTACCTAGTAAACTTATGTAAAGTGTAATTAAATATTAATTACACAATAAACCCCATAAAGTGCAACTGGGAATAACAAACATGCCTAAAACTAAGATGAATGTGAGCATACGAATGGTAGATTCCAAAATACTTAAAGGCACAGTGGTACCCAAGTACAAATACAATAAATAGAAGTAAGAGAAAGGAAAGGCAATGGGATGAAACCCCCTAGGATAGTACATTTACTTGAGAGCTTGGAAAAATAGCATGGAGTAACATTGGAACCACAATCAACAAACAGGAAAATACTTGTCTGCTAAACCAAAGCGGAATCTGATAATGTAATGATGGGCCCATATATGCAACCTTTGGAGAAAACTCATAGTGGAACAACCTGAAATTTGTGGAAACGAGTAGATGAAATGAAGACATAATCTAGAGCGTGTATCTACGATTAATAAATTATGAAACTATGACTAAAACTCTTCCATGGGAAGGAGTACCAAAAATAATCTAGAACATTAACCATAAAAACATGGCCCTCAAACTGAGAAGAATCTGAACCAATGAGGATCAAGAAACATAATATCTCAATTGAAGTGTGAACTGATGAATCAGATATGTGTCAAGCTATAGCAAAAATGTGGCCAAAAGAAACTAGGAAACCAAATAACCCATGCAAGCTATCATCAAATCAAAATGGATATGGAGATCAAAGTGCATGCACACTCTAATCAGATTTATTATGCAAGAAACCCCCCTAATGGAATTTTATCTCAGTTCATTTATTACAATAACCCAATGATTGTAAAAGGAGAGCATACCAAACATGCATAAACAAAAATAAGATGATCTGGTATTGAAATGAAGTACAAACATTCAAGTTTCACTTTTCCAACTGCCAAAAAATCCAAGTAATCTCCAAAACACCCATCGGAAAAAATCTATAATAATGATAAACTTATGATAGATACAGAAAAAAGTGCATAGATAGAAAGATAGAGCTCCTCAATACCTTTCCAATGCTGCAAAGAAGATGAAAATCGGAGATCGTGGCAAAAAGTTATGAGCTTGGAAGACCAAAATGAACATCTGACTTCAAACAGAAAAAATAGAAGATAAAAGGAGAAATTATGAAAAATAGCCTACACCACTGGAAAGTGCTTAGAACCAGTTTTTCGGTGATATCTTGTTTTCCTGATTTCAATACCAGATTCCCAAGTTATGACCAAAAGAAAAAACTGCTCCTTTAGGAAAAATTAGGGTTAGGAGGGGCAAAGAGGGCCGTACAGTCGGGTGACATCATACTGACATCAACACTTCAGTGGAAAAAATTTGTGACCATTTGTGGCCATTTCTTTAAAAATCCCCATACGGAAAACTTTTGATCACGATTATAAATATGCGAATATTCTCCAGACTAATGACATATTACATCACAGTTTCGGTGTCGGGGTTAGATGGCGGGCTCCTAGTCATTGATGTAATGATTTCTTTGGTGAATGGGCCCTAGTGGGGTTAGCTAGGCTGGCGGTGGAGTGGGCGCGCCACCCGGTGGTGGATCGGTGGCCGTCGGTGGCCCGGACCTGTGAGCTGGCGTGGCACTGTTTCCAAAAAAACATTTTTATTATTATTTTGAAAATTGTTCCTTGGAATCGTGCAAGGACCGTGGCCCCCTAGGAAAAAAATTGCCTCTTGGATCAACTACACCAAAATTGATGATGGAGCGAAGAGGCGTTTTTAGAGTTTTAGTGCCAGATACAATAGTGACGCCGTTTCACAAAATGCTCCAAAAATTTATTTCCTAGACTTTAAAATCTCCCAACTTCTCCCTGATATGGTAAGCGATGGCCCAAAATATGCAAAATGAAAGTCAATCCTAACTTTCCGGTGCTCTAAACCCAATGGTGAGCTCGGAGTCCTATCCATTTCATGGAAGATGAACTCAAGGCGCCAGTATCCTCGAAGATCTGAATGAACCACCAATGATTTTCTTAGTTTTCTCAAAAATCTGAGAAGGGGTTGCAAATCAAGGCTCTGATACCATGTTAGAAACCAAGATCAGATTTGCAAACTAGAATATCCTTCCACAGAAGAGAAAAATAGAAAAAATAGAGATTAGCAAGAAGATGTGCAAATAATTATTATTCAAGAATTCATAATTACAGGATAATGATTTTCTTTATAAAAGCAAGATATGCATAACCCTAATTTTATCTTGAGCAACAAGATAGCTCAACAAGATAAGGATGACAACTAATTAACCTAGGAATTAAATAATTACCTAAGTAAACTTATGTAAATTGTAATTAAATATTAATTACACCAACATAATTAAACTTAGGACCTATTCAACCCTGAAACTATCATTTACAGAGCTAAAGACCCTATTTTTAAGCATCTATTTTCTGCCCTTACCCATTTGTATCACTTGGCTGAGTTTTTGTAACATACATTTCATTAAATCTACCTTAAATTAACTCATTTCATGCATTCAATTTTTCATCTACAACCTTTCATCTTTCTAATCATTGTATTGTGTAATCAAAAAATCATCTTGCTTGAAAACTAAAAATTGCATTTGATTTTACATTATTA
The DNA here is from genome assembly GCA_007258455.2 of Sequoia sempervirens. Classification (NCBI taxonomy): domain Eukaryota; kingdom Viridiplantae; phylum Streptophyta; class Pinopsida; order Cupressales; family Cupressaceae; genus Sequoia; species Sequoia sempervirens. Next base: position 17,251 of record VDFB02015270.1, on the reverse strand, counting down.
CATTGCATTTCAAGTTTGTATAGTTTACTTTTTCCAAATGTTAGTTTCAATCTTCTCCAAATTTGCAAAGAAAAAGATAGTCAATAAGCATGTTAGTCATTCATTTACAACATCTCCTAGTTATGAAAGTCTCTTAGCGCAAGAGAGTGAAAATAACAATGTTAACCTTAAACTTTCACCCCCTCCTATCTCTCCTATTTGTGTGGATGCTATGATAGAAGAACATGAATACATAGATGATCATCTTTGTTCTTCTCACAATACCTCTTCTTTTAATGACAAAGGTATCTTGGCGAAAGAAGATACAATAGTTGGGAATCATGAGGATCTTGTTTTTCCTTCTCCTCATCCCCTTTGGAAAGATATTTTAGCACAAGAGGATGAAATCATAGAAACATTCCTAAACATCACCTTACCTAATTTCCATTCTCCTTTGGCTTGTTAGAATGATTTTAAGGAAGATAACATCATAAATGATGAGTATATGTTGGTCTACAACAAACATATTTATGATCCTTCCCCTACCTCTCCTATTTTGGAAGACATAAGGGAACAAAGGAATGAAGTCATACATGATCATGATAATTGAACAAAGGAATGAAGTCATACATGATCATGATAATCATACTTGTTCTTCTCCTAGTATCTCCCCTAGTTGTAAGGAAGATACTTTGATGTTAGAAAAAAAAACCAATGAGAATCTTGAGAATCTTACTTGTCCCCTTTCACTTAAGGAAATCCTTATTGAGTAAGATAATTCAACCATTGATCATTCCCCTACTTGCAATGAAGTCATTTTAGAAGAACCAATCCATGAATGTTAAGAACATTTGACTTGTAGTTCTCCTAAAAAATATCCTCCTAGGGAGAATATCATGGTGAACATTAGAAAATGACAATAATAGTCATGTGTATTCCTTAGCTCACAATAAAAGGGTGATTCTAGATTGCCCTTTATTAGAGATACATCAAACCAAGACCGCTAAGGTTATGGATACACAGGTATCCATTAGATCCCCCTCAATCAATGGACCTGATACATACCCCATGGGACATCCTAAGAACCCTCTAATTCTCTACCCACCTTCACACAAACAACAAACTCAAAATAAACCTGAACTTATCCTTTATCCCCCTTCAAACAAACCTAAAACCCTAAACCAACCCGAACTTGTCCTTTACTAGCCTATGAACAATGTTTCACAACAACCGAGTCATAATACCATTTCTCATACATACAACACTAGAAACAATCTCTCACCACCATAACCAACCCCAACCTCCTTACCTTTTCCCAATTCTATACTACCTAGTGCCCCTCAATTAAGGGAGTATCATCTTATTGAACAACTTAAGAGCACTTCAACAAAGATATCCCTATGTGATTTACTTTAGATTTCACCTACCTATCACACTATGCTTCAAACAACCTTACAACAAGTTCCTATCCCTTCTAATGCACAACCAACTAACATAGTAGCCATACTCCAAGTAATAAACAATGACATTGTTTTCCACCAAAGTGAACTCCCCCCTTTGGCAGTGCAAAAACAAAATCATCCTTTCATAATCATATATCAATACAAGCACATAGGGATAAAGAGAACTCTTGTAGATACTAGTTTTTCCCTTAATGTGTCTAGTGTGAACCTTATGGATAGGCTTGGCATTGATCAAGTGAACATTCAACCTGATTCTTTATCCACTAAGGGATTTGAAAATATTGAATAGAAACAACTCGGGATGATCATTATACCTCTTACAGTTGGAGTGGCCACATTGAATACAACAATCCATGTTATGCCTCATGAACTTTCATGTAATCTTATCTTAGGTAGACCGTGGATTCATGCAATGAATGGTGTGCCTTCCACTCTTCATCAAAAAATGAAATACATTTACAACAACAAAGTATACACCCTTGACACTTATCTTGAGCCTTATAGTGTCGTAAAACTTGAGAAAAACAAAGAAAATACCTTGAACACATCAACATCCATTATACACATGGAACTAGTACAACCGAAAAATAAAGAACAACACTCAAAGCTATTAGAAAATGATTGGGGTTCCTTAGATTTCACAACACTCATGGATGAGTACAATATCATAAAAAAATATTCAAGTGATGGAAACAAAAATGCAGTCATGACAACATAAAACTCAGAAAACCCTTCAAAAGAATACACCTGAACCACTTTAGAACAAAACACAACAAACTTTAATGAACTTAATCATGAAAAACCACCCAATCCAAAAGCAATGAAAAATATTTATGGATGAGATTATGAACTTATGAAACAAATTGGCTACAGTGGAAAAGAATGTGGTGCTAACGAACAAGGTATCCACAACCCCATAGATCCTATCACACAACAAACAACTCATGGTCTTGGATATTGTCCATTGATAGAAATTGTCAAGCCTTCACTCGACATCAAAACTCTCACACAACATTCTATAAAGAATCTTGAATTGATAGACACTAGTGGTCTTGAAAGTTATCAAAACATTAAACAAAAAAATAAAATTTTGCTCAATGTTAGTTTCATCTCACAAAACATTAATTATTTGAGTTTGCTAGATTTTACACCCACCTATAATGGAGAGAACAAAATATTGCAATCTAAAGAGTCTTGTGTAGATATGACAACTAATACTAAGCAAGAGTTATGTTTGTCGCAAACTACAAGACCAACTTCTACCATTGATCAAAAGAGTATCTTGTTGAGACTACTCCAAGATAACTTGATAACCCTCCCTCCAAGAACTCGAAAGAAATGCTATTACAAAACTTTATTTTGTGCCTATCATAAAGTTAATGGTCATTCTACTAATGAATGTAATTCTTTGAGTAGTAAAATAGAACATCTTAAGGAGTTTGGTGTTCTTCCTTTTGTGGGGGCACCTAATTCCTCTAATTGGTACTTATTTTAACTCTAGCTTGCATCTCATCAATCCCTTTGGCTCATCCTTATCTTGCACCAAGTGGGGGAAAGGGGTTAAGTAACCTTGTCCTTGTATGTCACCTGTTGTTGTCTCTTTTGGCTAGTTGTTAACCTTTCATGAACATATAAGAGAAAGCTTGGGATGTGGATGCCATGCCTTAAGTTGGATCCTATGTGACAATACTTTTTTCATATCATAGCTTCTAGGAAACATGACTTGACATAGGGGTTTCCAAGTAAGCTCTCACGTCTTCTTCTTCTAATTTAAAGAAATTGCTCACAGTAATGGTGTTAGAAACTGCTTTAAAGTGGGGGCATACATTGACACTCACATTTCATTGTGTGATTTTCTTTTTCTTGCAATTTCCTCTCTTGGAAACATCAGGTACAATGTTGCCCAGGATGAGACATTGCACTTGTCCTCTCTTGGAAACAAGATGAGACCATTTGCACTTTTCCTCTCTTGGAGACATTAAGCATGATGTTCCATAAGATGAGACCTTGCATGAAATAAGAAAAATCCCTTTGAACATTCTTTACACTATTTTGCATTGACAATGTCTATGAGTGTCAAGCATATAAAGTTTTGCTTACCTCATAGAGCCCGAAGACCATTTTTTTGGTGCCTTATTAAATTTATCAGGAGGTATAACTTTGGTATGGTTGAGCGGGAAGCCCATTCGAAGGCATGAATTTTACCCATAGTCACCTACATGTGTGTGAGATCATATCATCCATATGTGTCACCTTTTCAAGCTTCTCACCTGACGAATAGCCTAGAGTTAGGCCACCTTAGAGTGAGTATGCATTTTTGGAAAAATAGCCTAGATCTGATCCACAATGTCTTGGAAAAATAGTCAAAACTTGATCCACCTCATTTTTATTTCTTTTCCTTCTAGTTTTTTCCATTGCATGATCAAGTATCATGTTCTACTACAAATCATTCACCTTGTGTGTGTCCTTTCATGCTTATGTTGGCTTGAATTAGGATCTTGGATCTTAGGGGCTTGGTTGCTTCCTTCATCTTTGTCATCCTAGACCATCCACATTGGTAATATTGCACCCCTTCTTGAATGTCTACTTTAGTGTGCGTTTGAAGCAAGTTCATCCTCTCACTAAAGTGGGGGCTAACTATGGAAATGAAAAAAGTATCCATTTTTTCTTGTTTGATTTTGGAATAATTGATGACAAATTGAACTTAATGGGGACTTGATTTCATATTTTGAGGTATTTTACACATCCACATTAGGTCTTCCAAGACCCTTGCAAACTGAATAAAATGCATTTAACAATGTCTTGTGAAGGTGTTGTAAAGTGTTGTAAAAGACTTTCACACCTCTCTAGACTTAATGGACCCACCTTTCCCTAATTCAATGTTGCAAAATGTATTTAATAGTATTCTCACATTAATATAGAAGACTTGTAAATTGAATTTGACTATAATCTAGTGTTTTAATGTGTCCTACATATTCACATTAGATGTTGTGCCTCTATAGACTGTGTGGACCCTATTTTAATGGTGTAAAGTGTATTTAATCACACTTTCACATTAAATTTTGTGTCCCAAGCCCTAATTGACCTTTACATCATCATTAATAGGCCCCAATGGCCCTATATTATGTATCTCAAGGCATAATTTGATCAAAAACCCAATGAAATCAGCATAAGAACTAAAAATCCTCATTCCCCAACATTCCAACTATCAAAAGGGCCCCTCTAGAACTAAGTTGCCCAAAGTGGTGAATTAGTCCCATTTGGGTTATTTTTGGGTTTTGAGTGGGGAATTTTTGATTTGAAGTTTATTTCTCCTTCATGTTGGCCTTTAGGATCAAATTAATGGGAAAATTAGCTGGATTTCCTATAGATACAAGCCTCTAAACCATAATTCATAACTCATTCATCTTATTCATAATTTATCTTCTCTCTCAAGTCAAGCAAGCTAGGGTTTTACCATTCTAGGTCATCAAGATAATATTTTTCAAACATTCAAGGGAAAATTCTTCATCTTTTGTTGCAAAAATTCAAGATCAATCATCATGGCAAGGTATTAACTCCATTTTTGCATGATTCATTACATTATTTCTTCATTTTGGTTTAATTACCTAAAAAGGGGTTTGACCAAGGCAAACCCCCATGCCCTAACAATCAATATTTTCTCCTTCTCTCCTTGTGTGTTTGTAGATTTATGTATCTTGAGGACTTGAAAATAATTAAAGATTAGGTTGAAGACTTGTTGAAGACCTCTCCTTCCTTGCAAAGCTAAAATATCCAATAAAAGTCACTTCAGGCCTGAAAATCAGAGTTTCAGAAGCAGACACCTGTAAAGGACAGAGGTGGAGATCGAGGGCTTTCATTTCCCCTTTCAAATTTTCAAAAATAAAGAAGTGGAATAAGTCACCACTAATGGAAAATTAGTCCCACTGTACATTCCTTATAGTGATTTTTGTAGATTCAGACACCCATTTGGTTAAGACGGGCTCCAGAGCAGTTTTCCTAGATCATTGGCACAAGTGTCCCAATCAACTTCTGTATTAGTTTCATCATGATTTCAGACCTTCATTCCATATTTTTTCAGCCTATAGGTGAACACATTATGTTGTATAACTTTTTGTCTAGTTTTATTTCCATTTCTAGGTCATTTATCACATGTTTGCATATCATAATGTGTTTTCAAAAAAAATTACATTTCTTAGATTTCACATTAATAAGTGATTCATTTTATCAATTTTTTGCATTTATACATTATACCTAGCCATACCATCCTTGCATTAATATTGAGTGTTTACATTGCATTTTGGACCATCTTTCTCCTTTTGGGTGAAAAACCCTAGAAGTGCTAGAAAGAACCCTTGGGTGCCAAAATCTTTGTTTATAGCCTGGGTGAAAATGAGTGAAAAAAACTTATATTTATACTTAATTATGCAAGAATTCCTAAAATTACAACACTACAAGCTGAGATCAGATCTAGGAGAATAAAATCCTATCAAAATTTTGAATTAAATTAGAATTTTGGTCACATGTGACTCATTCATCCATGGTGGCGAATGAATCCCATGATAAATAATATATGGGACCAAAAATTGGAAGTACCTAAAAGTGTGTGAAACTTGCATTAGGGAAAAAAAGACCTAGGTGGGACTCATTCTACCAAGATGGTGAATGAGTCCCAAACACTAAATCTAGGTCGTACATTGCAAGAACACCCAAATTTTGATTGGTTATTGATTAGTGTCAAGATTATCCTTGAAAAGATGCAATAAATGAGGCTTGTGGATGAAAAATAGGGCCAATTAAAGCATAAGAAAGACTAATTATTGATGGAAATCCTAGAGGAATGTGAAAGTGTGTTATAACACTTTACAACACTCTAAATAAGGAAAAATTAAGATTAAATATGATTAAAATTATTTTTATTATGCTTAGGTAATTGATAAAACCCTAGAAAAGTCTAAAAATATGTTACCAAACTTCACAACACTTTTGCAAGGAACCATTAAATTCAATTAGTTCACAAGGGCCAAAGACCTAATGTGAATGTGTTATCCACATTACAACACTAAATCAAGGAAAAATTAAGCCAAAATACACAAGAAGGACCCAAATGAGTGCAAAAAAGTTGAAGGCCCATTTTTTCAACACTAGTGAAATATTTACTTGAAATGAAACCAATTTAAGATAGATCTAATGGAATGAATGAAACAAAATATCAGTAAACTAAAACAGAGATTTGACAACAACAAATAGAAGAATAGAAATAAAGTTTTTAATGTTGTAAAATGTAGATCTAGACCTGATTCTAGAATAAATCACCCATATGGGTAAATGAGTCCTAATTAGGGTTTCTGGATGGTTTAGATATTGAAAAATAGAAAGCATAGAATTCTCAGAAATATGGAAAAACTAACTGTACAATGACTAAATCACCCAGGTGGATGAACAAGTCCCAACTTAGGGTTTTTAAAACAAATTCAACAAATTCTCAGTTGACCTTAAGGTTTCTAAGTTCTATGTGTTACCAATTTTTCACTACAGCTCAATTGGTGGAGCTGACTAAATACTGTTATATTTAAAAGTGGAAAATATAATTATTTTTGCATATGCTAGGTGCTAATTGCATCTTATTTATCATTTTAAAAGTGACAGTTATGCATTGAAATGAGGAAACTAAGTTTCGAGAAATTTCTTTTCAGTGTTTCACAATCAAATGGAGTATAGGATTCAACATTCAACAAAAAAGCATGACTGAATTCTTTCATTTATTTCATAAAGTGATTCATATTTACAACATTTCATTTGATTACAAGAATTCAAATGGTGATACATTCAAATGATGGTACAACATTGCATTATAAATGCATTTTCTTTTCAAAATGAAAAGCAGAAGATTGAAATTGAATATCCACACAAGCCGTGGATGTAACTGTTACAGTGCTCATAAGCATCACGCTACACTATGGAACGTGCATAAAAGGAAAAGTCACATAAGTATAGACATAATTATCATTTCTTGTTGGTTAATGGCTGACTCAAAAGTGGTGCACTTTTTGTCTTCTTCGAGCCACCTGTAGGAAGGAAAAGAGGGATGTTAGAGCTCTGACTATGAATATACCTACATGAACCATCAATGATAATGTAGTATGCTACTAATCATACACTGAAACAATCAAGAAAAGTGCAGAAACATGAGCTAAAAGAGACACATCAACATCATCATATATTGTTTTATGCTAACATCGTTTGTTTCTTTGTGCAGGTATAGGGAAAATCATGAACCTATTTATCATTTGAAGATCAAGCATGTGGAGAAAAATGGGCTCCGACAAGGGTAGAGCTCAACATGTTGCCCCTTATTAATTACAAGTTGGCTAAGAAGGAGATTGCAATCATCATGTTCATCAAGAATGGAAATATAAAATTGAAGGAGTAAAACAGAGTTCATCCATCAAGTTATTAAGCCAACTATTCACTCATAACAATAAAAAATGTTTCAGAAAGCTACAGGTGAATAGTGGGTTTAATCAGCTCAATCAATTCAACTAAGTACATTCATCTCAAACAATGTTGTATTGTTATATTCTTCTGCCATAGTATTATTTGTTCATCATGTTCATAATATTATGCAAAGTTCAACAGTGTTCATGCTCATGACATAGATAGTGAATAGGCATATATAATGCCTCAATGAAGAGAAATGCTACAAATTTTCATTTCAGAAGAGAGCAATGCATAAAGCAGTTTTAAATAGTGGAGCATAAAATGCATGGAGAGTGCTAGATAAGAAGTAGTGATAGAATCTAATCAATGCATGAATAGTTCAGTCATCTATTAAGTGGTGGAGCAATCAACTTGTTTGTAAGTACAAAATACAGTGATCAGGTGTGTTAGACACAATCTTTTTGGCTGACAATGGAGGGAAATAGTCCAAGAGCACACTATTTTTTAAAGTTTTGTTTCCTCATTTATCATGTATTTTGAATGGTGGTACAAGTAAAAATTCATTTCCAGAATGAGTAGAGTTTACAAAGGAAATGGTATGAATGAGGGTTTGGATTGCATCCCTAAAGAGCATAACTGTGAGTGCATAGGAGACTAAAGAAAACAAATAATCTACAGAGTTAAATTTAAAAGACTTCTGTGTGAAAGGATGGTTCAAAATAGCATGGAAATGACACTTGAAAATGAAAGAAAATACAGATATATGGAGGAGGTCTCTACTAAAATACTGAGTAATCAAAGTGCACAATCCCAGTCAAAATATCTATATGAAGGCTTTAGTTAAAATATCCATTTTTCATCATGTTATGGTGTACCCATGTTGAGGAATAACAAAGATTTTTTCAAGATTCTGAGTACTCACAGGTGTCTTCTATAGAAAGAGGCAAGTTTTACGTTTTCCTTCCTTTTATCTGAAAACCCACATTGGGTTTTTGAATGAAGATGTAGTATATTTGAAGTACATGAAGCTCCTATGAGAGTTTAAATTCAAGATACATTTTTAATAATCTCATAAATCCATATGAGGGTTTTCAACAACAATGTAAAGGGAATATGTGTTTTTTCATAATATTATACACCTAGGTGGGGTTTTTCAGAAATAAGTTTATACAATGTTTCCATGGTCGAGGCTGGGATACAACAGAAAATACATTCAAATAAGCTTGTTTTCATAATACAAGATACCCATGTAAGGCTTTAATTATAAACCACGGAAGAAAGTAAAATATCATCATGGGTCAAGCTCCATAAGAGAAGATAACCAAGTCTCTTCAAAAATAGTACCCATATGGTGAAAATTGAGAAAATAAAAACCATGTTGGGTCGAGCCCAGATTTTGCATGAATAATTAAATATACAAATTCTTGTTCATTTTTTAGAATACCCATTTTGGGGTTTTGAATTTAAAGGAAGATAGTACAATTTTCAGAGATACCCACTTTGGGGTTTTTATAAACTGCAAGTTTTCTTCATTTTTACAAGTACCCATGTAGGGTTTGTTACAAATCTGAACAAAGAATGGATATAATGCAGATTTTTATGAGCGGAATTCATGGGAAAGCATCTCAAGCTCGCAGCCTGTCAAAGTCCTCAATGTTTTTGTAAGCTTTGTAAGAAAATGGATAACAACGGGGAAGAACAGAAAGCTTACCACTTCGTGCTTGTGGAAGACAAGAGGCCATGGCCAAAGCATTCACAAATAGCTTCAAAAACACCTGGTTCGAGCTCATGTGGGTCGGCCAATGGGTGGGATGACCACAAAAGTATCAAGAACAAGCATAGAAAATAAAGAATGCATCATATAGTTATTTCATGGTCGTGGCCAGTAGGGCCTTCTTCTCATTAAAAGGAGCCAAGTAAAATATAGAGAAACAATAGAATGCACAAGTCAAGCTTACCAGTAGAGGCCGAATCTGGTGAAGAGTCAATGACCAGGTCGAGCTTGTGTATGGTGGCCAACAAGAAACAAAGCACAAGAATCAATTGGAGTAAATGCATTATTAATGGAATTCTAGCCGCAGCCTATGAGGCTACTTTTTCTCACCAAAAGAGCCATGAAAGATGTCAGAGAGGTGTGCTCCTGTTGCAACCTTGAGACTAGAAAGATGATTGAAAAGTGAAGTATGGAGTTTTAGGAAGACCACAGGAAGTTCGAGATCTTCTTACCTTAAAAAACCATGGAGAAATCAATGAAAAATGGTGAGCATGGAGGCTAGAATTCCTCCCATCCAAATGAAACCCTAGTTCATATGGCGGTGGCTGCAGAGACTCGTTTCTCCAAAGTTTCACTTTGCAAAATGATGCAAAAACATAGGGCATTATTTGCATTCCATTCATTAGGGTTTTGCTTTTCCCTAAGTCGAATTGGGCTTTATCACATTTATTTAAGAAAATCCCTACCAATTAATTTCCCCTTATGAAATACATATGCCTAAGTCAACTATGGTGTTCTTCTAAAACTTTTGAGTCTAGGTCCAATTTAGGTTTCGAGATAATGCCTTAGTGAAATTTGGAGATTGATAGATATCTTAGATTTTAATTGATTTTGTGAGAAATCAATTAAAATAATTGGTGAGATTTTACTTATGGCTTAGGGTTTTTATGTTTTCAATTGATTTTGAAGAAATGAATTAGGATATTGATGGAGATTTTTTTATTTTTTTATGATTTTTTGAGAAAAGTCAAGATTTGTATTGGAGAGATAAGTAGTTGTTTTTGCAAAAGATTTTGAAATCTTTAGTTGCAGAATTAGTGAAATTATGAAAGTTTGCATATCAAGTAAAGCAAGATTAAAGTGGTGCTTTTATAAATTGCTTTATTCTTTGCTATTCTTAGCAGATTTCTTGAGATATTACTTTGGTCGGATTTGAGATGCTTGCTAGATAGATAAGTTGTTTTATTTCCTTTAAAAGAAGATTTAGTCTATTTTTAGGGGTTGAAGAGTGTGAACATGGAAACATTGAGTTTTTTTTGCTTTTGTGCATACTTTTGAGACAATTTTGATACCTTTTCTTGGAGCTTTCTTTTTGAGCTCAGATTAGGGTTTTTCGAGGGATTTATCTTGAAGAAGACTTAGTTTTATTTTTATTCTTAGTTTAGATCATTGATTCTTTCTCTCTTGTGCATACAAAGAGTTTTGTAAGCATTTTGTACTCAGATTTTGGCAAAAACACTCTTTCAGTTTTAATAAAGTAGTAGAATTCTCTTCATTTTTTTTGTCTCATTTTGTAGTAGCAATTTGATGTCCATGTGATTCAAATTAGAATCCTTTTATGTCTTGCTGTTGTAAGTTGTGTTTCAAAATTACATAGTTTCAGGTTGTATGTTGTATTTTGTCTAGAAATCTTCATACAAGTTACTAATGGAAGTATGTGCCAGTGAGATTGTGAGATATTGTGATAGGAAAGTTGTTGTGGGTGTCAGTACTTGAATCTCATAACTTCTAGTGAAATACCAGTTAGATTTAAGTTTTAATTTCAGTTCATCCTTCTAACTCTTTACCTGAAAATCACTTAGAATAGGATTCATCTTTTAGAGAACCAGCTCACTCTAAAGATTCTCTTTTTGCATAGATCACCCACATCTGAAAAGAGTTTCCATGTTTCAACAGATAGTTTGATTTTTGCAAATCTGAGAAAGGGTGCATATCTGACAGATAACAGTTTTTGGCACGCCCAGTGGGACCCTGAAAGCCATTTCAAAGAAATTTTAGAGTTTTTAATTTTCTATTTGGTGTATGTAGCAGATTTTTTCAGCCTTTTGGAGGCTCATTTCAATATACCTGGTGACTCCAATCCAGATTTTGCATGCTAGTGCAGCCTGCGCATGAGAAAAATACAGACCAGATCAAGTATTGCACCTTTTGAATATCAAGAGTTGTCTCCACCACGAAGAAGAGGAAAAACAACAAGGAGGCTCTTTGAGACACCTGCAAGATTGAAGTTGACACCTCCTATTTTCAACTCTTTGGTTTTATCACCAAGAGTACCGGTTCTGATATCACAAGCACCGCCAATGGTAGCACCCGTTCACACCTTTTAAGGGAGGCATCCCATTAGACATCACTCAACATGATGACATCCCAGTTGTATCCCTTTAGAAGTCTGCCATACTTCACTGAGGAGGACCTCACTACACCAATTAAGCATATTTGTGGTGTAGCCACCTTATGCTCAGTTCATAACATCATGCAAGAAAACATCGCACTAAGGCTCTTGGCTACATCACTCAAAGGGAAGGCATTGCAATGGTTCAGGTATCACAGCCAACTCAATCATGACATGGGATGTGTTAGGTAATGGCTTATACCAATATTTTGCTGATAAATATGATAATTTGTCTTTGTTAGAGCAATTGAGCACCATTCAGAGGGCACCACACGAGCACTTGGATTATTTCAACTACCGATTTCAGAGAACCTGGGATAGGATTCCTGCAATGGTAAAACCTTTACTAGCACATGCTTTTCTATTTTACTTAAAAGCTTTGAATAGTAAGATTTCAGTCATGACTCAATCTATGGGTGGGTATACACTCCCTAACACTTATGATAGCCATTAGAGCTGAGAACTGTCTCATCCAAGCTGGAGACATAACCCCTAGACCTCTTATTCCTTTGTTTCTAGAAATATAGCCACCGACCCCTATTGTTGTACCTTCCTTAACTGTTGTCCCGCCTATTCCAGCAATAGGTTATCATAACGCAACCCAAGAAATTGTTGCTCCAGCCCAAAACCAAGAATTTCAAGAGATTAAAAGTATACTCAAGACCTTCGAGAATGATCTTGTGAGCATTAAGAAGCAAGTCAGTCATGAACATAAGCCTTATCAAGCACCCTATTAGCAAAACCAGCCTAATAGGCCTTCCTTTTAGAATGATTACCAAGCCCAAAGAAGAAATTTTAACCCTAGGCCGTTCCAGCCATATAATCTAAACGTAGCCAATTCATTAAAGGAACTTGTGCCCCAAAATAATGTTTCCTAGGTTTGTGATTGGTGTTATCCATGCAATCATCCCCATAACCAATCAATGTGCGCTAATGGAATGAGAAATCAAGCTTTAATGGTTCAAAATAACTATGTTGGTTCATAAAATATTGTAGATCAGAATCAAGAACAACAAGATAACGTGGAAGTCACCTTGCCAAACTGGAAAAGCTCTGAATTTTGTGGCATGAATGGTCAAGATCAGAAAAATTCTTCCATTTCAACAAATACTAGATCGAAAAAGAGAGCAATGGATTCAGGGCAGCAAGCTGGAAATTCACAGTAGCAACCTTCAAGAGAAAACCATCCCATTCCTTCGTCAAACGTTAATGTTGCAGCGTAGCGTAAAGTGCAGATTTTGAAAAGAGGCCAAGAGATACATGGCAAAGAGCAGTCTAAGATGCATTTGCAGCCTTCACAAAGGAAAAATGATGTTGTCATTAAAAAATAGCAGAAGGTAAATTCTACATCATTTAATATTGTTGAGCACCTTAGAAAAGCTACTATCAGTATGTCGGTATTAAATGCTTCGCACCTCCGAGGGAAGAAAATTTTACTGCAGGATGCTTTAGCTGAGTTGTCTATATCTGAGAACACTAATCAAGGAGTTGCAAAAGTCGTGCTTGCAAATGATCTGGAGGTTAAGAATGAGCAAAGAGGTAAAGAGGTAAATCCTCCTCCATTTTACTTAAGTCTGATTATTGGTGATAAAATTGTTCATAACTGTATGGTAGACTCTGGTGCCAGTAGATCCATTATGCCTAGAAGCTTAGCTGATAAGTTGGGTCTTGTTTATGAGCTTAACCCCTAGAAGGGCGTAGTTCAATTAGAGGGGTCTTTTGTTAAAATTGCTGGTATTATCAAAAATTTGGCTCTTACTTTGAATGCATCCCCGAGTTTTTCTATTCATCAGGACATACATGTCATTGACTTGCCACCACACTTTGCCATTTGTCTCTTGAGGGATTTTACAACCAAGTTGGGTGGGTTTCTATCTTTAGATTGGTCTCATCTCTTCTTTAGAACAAGGTATGGTATGAAAGTGACTGTAAAGTCTGAGCCTCTCACTAAAGACCATATCGAACCATATTCACTAAATCCTATAAATGCTAACCTCTACGCCACCTCTGCACTGGAAGAGAAAACCATGACCTTAGACTACAACACCCATATAGAAAATATCAATCTAGATGAATTCGCAGCTGAAGATCACGAGCTTGATCTATTTCAACACATAGATGAGATAGGATTAGGAGTCTATATGATTCGAGAACCTGATTTTGATATGCCTAATCTTTGTAAAGAGGAGGAACAGTCTGCAGAAATAGACAACAAGCTTTGGAAGCTTTACTTTGATGGTTCGAGAAGTAGTATTGGTGCTGGAGGTGGGGCTATGTTGATTTCACTAGAGGGAGATAAATACTTTTCATCCTGTAGATTTTCTTTCAATTGTTCGAATAATACACCTAAGTATGAAGCGTTGGTGCATGGCCTCGAATGGGCCCGCAAAAGAGGTATTAAATGCTTGCAAGTTTATGGTGATTTAGAAATAATTGTAAATCAGATAAAAAATTTAAATGCTGCCAAGAATGATTTGCTTAAGAAGTATAAGCATCGTGTATGGGATTTGATGGAAGATTTTGATGCTTTTAATATTGTTTTGATTCCTAGAAATGAAAATAAGCATGTTGATAGGCTCGTTGCCATAGGAGCCCAGTTTGATATTCCCAATGAGATTCATAAAGTAGAGGCACGTCAATATGTAAAAATAGTGGTTAGACCTTTTGTGCCTGACAATAATGTGAGTTGGCAGGTTTTTGATAGCGATGAGAAAATTGTAAATTTTTTAATTGCTGAAGTTGAGTTTGCAGTTGGAAACCAACAAAAATGGCAGCGATAGTATGATGATCAGATTGTGCAGTTGAAGAGAAACAAGCTGCCAAAAGGATTGGTAACCTTGGAATCTATGTTTAACTCTAATGACCAAGTGCAAAAAGACAAGTGTGGCCTGATCGTTAAGGAAGAACATTATGCAGCCATTGAAATATTCAAAGGAAAACTTCTTAAGTTGGGAAAGGTATGTAATAAAGAGGAACAACAAGCATTTATTCTGTTATGTCAGAAATTTAGTGATGTTTTTGCTTGGGAGTATAAGGATTTGAGAGGTTTTAACCTAGAACTAGCCCAACATACTATTGAATTAGAGCCTAGTGCAAAACCAGTAAGGCAGAAACAAAGACCTCTTAACCCCAAATTAGAACACCTTATGAAGGCTGAACTGAACAAATTAGTTGAGAGTGGTATTATTTTTCCTATCAAGCATACTTCTTGGGTGTCAAACTTAGTTCCAGTTAGGAAGAAAAGTGGGGAAATCATATTATGTGTCGATTTCTGAGATTTAAATAAGGCTTCATTGAAAGACCACTATCCACTCCCTTCCATGGAGCAAATTCTGCAGGTAGTTTATGGTTCTGACATATTTTCTTTGCTAGATGGTTACTCAGGTTACAACAAGATTCTGGTTAAGCAAGAGGATCAATTCAAGACAACATTTACAACTAACTGGGGCATGATGGCCTACAAAAAGATTCCTTTCAGCTTATCCAACGCTGGAGCAACTTTTCAGCGAGTGATGGATATGTCCTTTCACGGCCTTATTAACAAGTTCATTCTGGTATATTTAGATGATATTACTATTTTTTCTAAAAATGCTAATGAACATCATGATCATTTAGAAACAGATTTTTCAAAGATGCAGAATTCAAAGTGTCCCTTAATTTGAAGAAGTGTATATTTTCAAGGTAATCTAAGGTAAACTCCTAGGACACGGTTTCAAAGCAAGGGGATTTCTATAGATCCCGAAGAGTCTCTGCGAATTATTGGTTATTGTCACTACGGTACGTTTCTAAGAATAAATTTTGTGAGGAGGTCTATATCTAACATTGCAAAATTTTGGCCGCAACCTCTCACTTCTATGCTTAAAAAGAATATGCCTTCAAAGTAGACCAAGGAAGGTAAGATAATCTTGAGCAGATAAAGGAATCCTTGCAACTGCTCCTACTCTCATCAATCCAAATTTTGAGTAAGACTTTGTTTTGTATGCCTTTGGAGGAGTAAATATTGTTTCAGCTATGTTATGCTAGCAAAATTATGAAGGCTTGGAGCAGCCTGTAGCATTTTTCAGCCAAGTCTTGCATGATAATGAGGTGAAGTATTCTTTTGTAGAAAACCATTTTTTTGTTATTGTAAGAAGTTTAAAAAAATTCAGGCATATGTTGTCTAACAACAAGATCCATTTGTTGGTTGCTCACTCAATTGTTAAAGATTTCTTGCTTAAAAAAGATATAAATGATAAGTGTGTTGGTTGGATTACCAAAGTGATGGAGTTTGACGTTGATAGAAAGGTAACCAAGCTCGTTAGAGGCAAAGGTTTGTGTGAACAAATTGTTGGAAATGAAGACAACAACTTAAAAGGAGCTGAAGATATGGATACAATGTGAAATAATGATGTTGTAGGTGTTGTTCTAGTGTCTCCTGCTACTTGGTTGCAGCAAATGATACATTATTTGCAAACTGGTGAGTGCCCCGAAGGATTAGATAGAGAAAAAAGAAGGTATTATAGATTACAAGCCATTCCTTATGCAATTATTGATGGAATTCTTTATAGGAGAGATTTCCAAGGTATTTTATTGAGATGTATTCAGCCTGATCAACTTGACAAGCTTTTAGCATAATTTCATGATGGGCCTTCAAAAGGTCTTTTTGTTGCAAGAACAACCCTGAAAATTATGCAGCTGGTTATTATTGGCTAGATTTGTTCATAGATGCTATTGCTTGGGTCAGAAAATGTGAGAAATGTGCTTTATTTTCTGGAAAATAGAGGCTTGCAGCGCTGCCCCTACATCCGATTTAGGTGGAACAACCCTTTGCTAAGTGGGGCTTAGATTTTATTGGTCCTATCAATCCACCTTCAAGCACGGGTCATAAGTGGATACTTACTACCACAGATTATTTTACCAAATGGACCGAAGTTGTTGCTTTGAAAGAAGCAAATGAGTCTTTTGTACTTAACTTTTATCAGGACCTAGTCTCGAGATTTGGAATTCCAGATTCGATCATTTTTTACAATGGTTTGGCTTTTATTGGTTTGAGGATTTTTGATTGGTTAGTTAGAAATAATATTTATTTGAACACGTCTTCTAATTATTATCCATAGGGCAATGGTCAGGCGAAATTTACAAACAAGAATCTGATTTGGATAATCAAGAAGACTGTTAAGGATAATCAACGGACATGGCATGAAAAGCTTAAATTAGCTCTTT
>VDFB02015268.1:289385-335462 GCA_007258455.2 Sequoia sempervirens | reverse complement strand
CCACTAACTCTTATCCCCTATATATACTTTCAAATTCTTTCTTTTAAGACCTGCATATTAGCAAAAATTACTACAACTAAAAATCCTCGATAACAAATTAAGAAATAGTCTGAAACATAAATCATCAATCTGATGAATAGTCAAAACAAATCCCAATTTGTTATGTGGTATTAACTTTCACTTTTCTCCCTAAAGAAAAGCACAAAGCAAAAAATAGTCTTCGACTTAAATCATCAATCTGATGAATAGTCAAAGCAAATCCCAATTTGTTATGTGGTATTTAAACAAAAGCACAAAGCAAAAAACAATCTATCTTTATACTTCTTTCAGGACAGAGCACAAAACATATCCTGCATTTTTTATATTCTCTCGACTGTGCAGACTTTGAACAGTGATCCATTTAACCGATTCAACATTCCCTACCTTCATTATAGTGAGGCAATAGACTCCTGTGCAGTTCTAGCCCATCAAGACCACCACCTCCTTTTTCTTTTGATTTACTTAGATAATCACATTCTTTGAACTAAATATTAATTAGCTTACATCATAAATTATTTAATTCCTTAAAATTTTAATGATTTTCACATTTCATTTTATTTATCATCCACTTAACATACTATAATGAATGGATGGTCCCATGGCCACAGATATCATAAGTGAGCATACTTCAATATTATGGCTGTAACCTTCCATTTCTCAAACTTTTAGATCAAAATGATTGTGCAGTGACCTGAATTTCCTCCTAAAATACAATTTATCATCAAGCAATTAATGTGTAATTTAATAGTTGAAGCCATATTACGATATGGCATTCCAGAACGAGTTAACAGCACTAATCAATCTGGATGTTTCTGCTTAATTCGTAATGAACGATTTCCATTAAGCATTACTGTGCGAGAACCATCTAGTCACTCTAATAAATGGAAGTAATTTTCTTATGGGAACTTTCAACAATAGATGGAAATTCCCAGTATAAGTACTGTACCCAAATAATATGACAAGAATGATGAATTCATCATGAGAAAAAATTGTTATGTACATGTTCTGAACGAATCGCTGATAAGTACTAAGCAACGGCAAGCTTCAGACTACAGTAGCCATGACTGAGTGAGTTGATTACGCGGAGATGCCCCAAAGCATTTTGCTTTCTTAAGGCAGAATTGTGTACAATACCCATGTGTTGACATGACTTCTGTAGTCTTTAGAATGTAACATGCATTCACTCCAACACCTCTGCCCTGAATTAGTAAACCCCAAATATTTGTGCAACCTGCCTTATCAAAACCCTGCATTTCATTGCCAGTTTCATTTTCAGAAGCAGTTAAGTATTCGTTGGCATTAGAATACTCATCCAACCTTTTAACCAGAATTACTCCGTCAGGCAAAACATTTCTTAGCAAATTTCGAAGATTTGGCCAGCCCTCTGCCTCTTTCAGGACATCTTGAGGTACTCTTTGCCTCTTTGGTGTTGTTGAAGGGACATTTCTCTCAAATATATAGTACAGAAAAGGGGCTTCACGAATGTGTCTCACTATCTGGTGCACCAAAGAATAGAAAAAAATTAAAATTGAATATAAAACAAAAAAATAATGCATAATATAGACCAAATAGATATTTCAAATTTCAGCAATTCGCTTTAAATTTCAAAGTTTCTGGATTGACAGTATTTGTGGTTATCTAATTAGTGTGTTGGATCCTACAATCTTCATGGTCCATCATCAGGAAGTAGTTGCATTTCCTGACAAACGGCCCTGAAGATTCTCAGGACCTTTTGGGAGCTAGACTCTTTAGGACCCAATATCAGAAAATAATCTTCGAAGATTGTTTTCATGGTGACGTGTCAGGGTTGATTAAGGACCAAAAGTACACAAACTCCTCATGGCCATAGGAACGAAAATTATCTGAGGATGGATCATGAAGAACTTTAGGACATTTAGGGCGCTATACTCTTAGAGACCATTCATCACAAAATGCAAAATTTCCCCTAAACGTCCTGAACTTCTTCATGTCATGGCCAACGTCAAAAGTGCAACAATTTCTTGATCAGAAGCCAAAAGGATTTAGGACCCCAAAGATCCTGAGTTTCTTCACCATCCACCATAAGGAAACGCAGCCATTTACGGATAATAGGTCATGGAAAATAACGCACCCAAAAGGCCAAAACATTGAACAAACAGATAATCTAATACACAATCAATCGAGCGAACATTGAAAATAGATCATATTTACAACACAGATTTCAGAATATTCATGACTTATTCTGAATGGCAGAAAAAAATAAAGCCAAATAGGGTGCAAGCATGAATACCTCCATAACAGACTCTGTCATCCATTGATGAAGCTTGTCTGCAGTAACACCAACAGCAGTTTGCTCATTACTACCTACGCCATCTGCAAAGATCGAAGCAGAACCCAATATCCCATTCTCTTGTAGCAGCTTTCTTGGCTCAGATGTCATGGCTTCTTTAACCAATCTGGCTTTTACTAAATCATTTGTTTGCGAAACCAGTGACACATTCACAGATTTTTTATTGGGTTTCCTTGCCTTAGATATCTTCTCTTCCGTAGCCAATCTGGCATTAACCACATCATTTTTATGTGGAATTAAGGAAATACTCACAGATTTTTGACCTGGCTGCAACCTCGCATTACCATTAAGGAAGGGCTTTTTAATAGACCTGCTCCCTCCCATTGGCAATGATTGGACTGCCATAGTTTTGCTTGGTAAGGCTGACCCTGTCTTCGGCAGAAAATTTTCGAATCTCTCAGAATGGGTTTGCAGCCCTTAACCTGGAGACCTGGGCCGACCTCAGGAATCACCCACCAATCTGCCACTTTGCCACAGCCTTCAATCTAAAATCGTTCACGATAAGTTAACTCTAGTCACAAACTTTAAAATAGGGATGCCGTGAACAAAGAAGAGAAAAAAGAGCGAATAAATTAAAAAACTGAAGTAATGACGTGCCCTCTTTCGGGCCCCGAAAACGAGATGTACACGAGCCTGTGTGGTACAAGCTTTGGTATCGCTCTTTATAATTGGCTGAAATTGCGGACGTTGCATACACGTCGGATAAAGCTCGTGGCAGCCATGAACCCGCTCGAGTCTGCGTGTGTTTGACAAGGGTTAAGTGTGTCCCTCACACGATTACGTAAGGGAAAGCGTTTCTCACATTTATTTCAACAAGCTTTCTTTGACATGTGATCCAGATTCCACATGTTATTTGACCTAATATTTATTTCAATAAGAGAGTCAATGGTACATACTACAGACCAATATAATTCAATATTTAAGTGCCAACAATATAATAGGCTATCTTCACATGAGAATTGTGATTTTTTTATAAAAAATTAGTAGTTTTGATCCAATCAAAAATTTGTATGTATCCTTCCGAAGTAATAAAAAAAAGTACTTCGGCACTTAAATCAGAAAATCCACTCAAAATATATTTTAATAGAAAATTTGTATACCACACACTTTTTACGTTTGTTTGGATTTATTCAATCAGGTTAGTTTATTTTTAACATTTTTTCTTATTTAATTAAATTTATTTATTTATTTTTATTTTTTGGGTAACAATTATTATATAAGTAGTCTACTAATCATTAAGACAGTATATTTTTGTAGATTAGTCTAATTCTACTTCCACATATTCTTAGGAATTGGTTCCAATTCTCAAGTTATTCATATCGGATTCAAATTAATTTTGTAACATGAAATTGACACCTTGATGTAAGGGAAAACAAACCCTCAAACACAAACTCTCATCAACAAGCTAGGCAACTTAGAAATTGTTTGATAATGACTCAAAAATCTGCAAGAAGAGATTTAAGTTTTTCATTCAAAATAAACATATATGAAATTACATTTCTTTGCAGCCATGAGGGTTGATGAAATCCATTACAAACTAAAACAAGATATGATATGAGACAACAAATAACAAATACAAAATTGATGCAAGAGGGTCCTCCCCTCTGCCCAAACAACTCAAAACACAAAACAAGATTCACAGGAAAAAACTACTCGATTTCAACAAACTCAAGTTTTGTTATTCTAGCTCAAATTCAAATACAATCTATAATACAAACATGCTCCCTTGCATTCATTGACATTACATCTTATTCTTCACATGTCATCCAATTCACCTGGTATCCATCCTCTATTTTTGACCTGTCCACATCTTTTGTTACCTCTCATCTAAGCAAGCCACATGCTTCCTGCGCCACTACAACTTCCAATCTGCACCTTTGTTATTTATTTGTTGATAATGTATTATTTATGTCTTGTCCTAATCCTAATGTAATTCTTAAGCAAGTTAATACACACTCCTTCCTATAGGCGCAATTGGGTATAATTTATTCTGGAAACAAAACATGGATTATACACTTCCCTACAACATGTTTTTGATTGCCCTTTATCTTGGCCTTTTCCCTATCTCATGTGCACAATTCTCTCCTTTATTTGTAGCCTTACTCTCGCAACTTCCTCCCTTTGTCTTGTTTGATTTTGCCACCAAAGTGTAGATCTTAACTCTTCTATTTGCTAGCGATTCTCCTTCTTATATTAAGGCGTTAGTTATCTAACAGTGTGTTGTTTTATTTTCATCAGTTGCCCCCCTCCATTTACCTATTGCACACCATCTTATACCTATTGCCACTCTTGTATTTCTTGCTTGATACCTCTCTAGGCTATCGACCTTCCTTAGCCTATGCAAATTCTTCACAAACTGCGCCCCTTAGTCTCCTTTTTGTTTTATTTTCTTTTGTCTAATTTCAAAGAAAAGAAAATTTATCTTCTTAACCTGCCTAGAGACAAGATGAACAACAATTTGTGGAATTTAATATATTGTTTTCTAACAAAGTTCCTTACCCAAATCTTCACAAAGGTTGTGGAATTTTCCCTTACATCTGCTAATTAATTTGTTTAAAAGTTTTTCTAAAGCCTTCGAGTACATATCTCGTAATCATCGTAGTAGAGACAATATCCTTTTGAGGCATTCTCACAAACCATTCATGTGCTCATCCATCATTGCCAAGGTGTTATGATATGGATATAGAATTTAAGAGGTTTAGGCATGTTGATGCCAAAAATTGGCAAGGTAACAACCTTTATGGGAAACTTAGTTAATGGGGGACCAATTACGCAAAATTGAGTGACCTCTGGGTTTTTAAAGAAGTCAACTTCTTTTGTAATTAGGGTTTTGGAATGGGAAAAGGAAGCAGATATAAAAAATAAAGATTTAACTAAGGCGATGTGCTAAGGAATAGATATAGGCACGGTAAATCTATCTTTTGGGATTTGATTTAAGGGCCCGATCAACAATCTGCTATGTTCTAGAATAACATAAATCAAAGGTGAAAACCCGAATATTTTATTCAATGACAAAAAATAATTCTCATTCACATTTATTAGAAAGAGGAGTCAAAGGCATGATCTAAACCAAAAAACTTGTATTAAAATCATATAAGTTCTACAAATAAACAATTCAGGACAATAATGACACAATATAATGTTTTATCAAATAGCTTAAGAAAACATAAAGGTTGAATAATGGCACAGTCTAAGAGTCTTATACAATAATCTAAAAGCAATAAAAAAGGCTTGGTGTCTTTTCCCTAACTTTTTTGTATCTTCCGAACTCATTTTCAGAAGGAAGAAGCATTATATATAGATAAAAATCCCACCACCTGGCAAGTCATAAACAAAAAAGATCTTGTATCACGAGCAATGATGTTTGCAGCAATGATTTCCTTCGGTCATTGCAATGAAAAGGATTCGGTCCATGGAACGTAGTCGCTTCTCGAATAGATGCATCCGCTCTGAATGATGGCAGTGGTCCCAACAAACTCCTTCACAGACATGTGTCATTCAATCATGTAGTCGATTAAGACACACGACAGCTTGGTGGGGCACACAATTAACTCTTACCTTCCCTTCGATGAAGTCCCTATGAAAGAGACATGTGGCAACAGGTTAGGGCCCACTCGTTGATTCCTCCTCCTTGCGTTGAAAGACTACACAGTGAAGACACATGGAGGCATTCCTTACTATTGGCACTGATAGTGGGGTCCGCCAAAAAGTGTACGCGAAAGCTACGTGGCATGCGGATGGGGCCCGATTGAAAAGTGAAGGGAAGCAACCCTTAAGTTCCCATGGAGACAACATGTGGAAGCATGGTGAAAGTCGGTAGGAGAGTGAAGGAAGGCTTCCCTGTGGTGAGTGCCTGGTGGAAATGTGGCAGCAGTGGATGAAATTCAAAAAGATGAGGCATGGGTCGGTACTTAGCAAAAATAAAAACCACTTGAAGGGAGCTCGAGGAATTTAACATTCACAACTTTTGGCAACTACTAGGGGAATTTCGCCTACGAAACGAGGAACCCAAATTTTTTTTGGTTTGCAGACCAGAGACCTATCCATTAGGTGATGGAGTTAAAGCTTAGAGAGAGTGGCCTGTAGAGGTAGCCAGTCAACCTTAGATGGTGTTGATATGTTGCGTAGATTCTCTTATGCTCCACTCAGATCGATCATTTCTTTGTAAGGTAGCACCACAGATAAACCAGCCCCAAACTAGAGTTGGAAGAGCAGTCGCGCTATCGAGTGTGTGACGCCCTCAATATCTTCTGCAGTAGGGGGTTGACTGAAACTCTAGAAAGAGAATGTGTCATGTTGCTTCTCTCCTATTTTTGCTACAATTTGCTCTGCAGTAGCCACCAATTCATCAGAAAGAAACAGGGAGGGTAAACCCAAAAAGGTCAGCTGGGAGAACCTAGCCCGCATGCTATTCATGGATTGGTCCAGTTTGGCAGTACACTCGCTAGCATGGAGGATAGCCAAGTGGCAGTGGATGAACCTGTTTGTTTTTTTGGCAGTAACCTTCCGATCCTCGATTCCTACATTTGTTAAGCTTTCATCCGAGACCATGTATAGCTTATCTAGCAAAAAAAATTCCTCAAGAACCCTTTCCGCAATGATTTGTGGGAATCGCTCAATTGCTCCACGAACTTCCCTACCTAAATTTGTTGCCTCCGCCATAAATTGGAGCATCGGTTGAAGGGTCAGGCAAAAGGCCTTGACCTTTTCCGAGTACAAAATGTATAATTATTGAGCCATTGGAAGGAGGTTCGACTAGGCAGTAGGGGATTGGGGAGCATTCTTCAGAAGAGCAATCTATGCATCCCTTGAACCAACATTATGTGTCAATTCCACGATCCTTTGGTTTGCGGTTGCAAGTTGTCCCTAAATGTTTCTCAATTCTGCAGACCAGTTTTCCTTGGCCCGGTTTTTATTTGCTAATTTTGCCTCAAGGGAAAGCTTCATCTCCTAGAGTTCCTTCTCCAATTAAGCCTTCTCCAATTAAGCTCTTCGGGCCTCAAATTCGGCATCCTTCTATTGCAATTTTTGCTCCAATTGAGCATGCTGATGTTCAAACTCCTCACTTTTTTTTTGCATCCCTTGCTCCTCCAGAGCCAACTAGTTCTGATATTCTTGGTTCCTCCGTCACAACGCAGCGACCAAGTTGGGGTTATAGGATTGGAACTTTGCAAGTTCTTCTCAGAATTTAGTTTGCTCTGCTTGCACTGCCTGCGCTTTCTTCGATAAACATGCAATTTTTGCTTCTCTTACTTTTTCCTTCACCATTAGGACCTCGATTCTATCCTTTACAAGTTTTAGCTCCTCCTCCCTTTTCTTCAGTTGGCGACCGGACTTGAGGAAGTCTATGGTCACCACCCGCTGTGTTTCTTCCATGAGCTCAACCTTATCCTGCGGTTAGGCTATGCTCAAATCAAGTTCCATGGAAAACATGTTGTAATCATTAGGTTGCATTTCCCCTTGCGGTTTGATGATGTTTGGATACATGGTTGCGAAATGCAGCAATCGTTGAGCCTCATTGAAGATAGTCTGTACCTTTAGCTCCATCGGCTTCTTGGAATCCTTGGCCCTTTGCTTCTAGATTATGATAGCTTGCACTTCCTTTGTTTTATCACCTTGCACGATAAATTGGGTTGGCGACTGAACTAGCCTGCTTGCAAAAGGCACATCGGGAGGAAGGGAAAAAGGGAACGTGAGGGTAGTGGTTCTATATGCTTTCTTCTTTGGAAGAGTGACTATTTGCAGGGAGAAAGTAGGAATGGGCCAAAACCTGGTTTATGAACCAGCGGGAGGACTCACTAGGTGTTGTGGCGGTAGTGGGGTCATGGAAAATTCCATCTACTAGGGCGGACTGAGTTGGGCTCGATATAGTAGTAGCAGGAGGGGTATCAATGGCAGTCGTAGATACAAAGGGTGAAGAGATAGCAGATGCGGACTAGGCAGTGGCGAAAGGTGAAAGGGTTTGCAAAAGAGTCAAAAGAAATGGTATCGCCTAGGAGAGTTGAGAGAAACCTCCCACGACCATTATGATAGAAGTGGAAAAAGAAAGGCTAACACCTATGGTGAGGGGCGTCACGAACATAGCAAGGGGAATTAAAGATTATGAAACAAGAGAAGAGGGAGCAAAATATACATGTCCAGATGGTTGGGTCCTTGGCTCGTCACTGGCTCCTTGCTCATTATGGGACCTAGGCTTGTTAGAGGCTCCTATGAACCCTCTTCCTCAGCTACATCTGTGTGCTGCCTCTTCTTGGGTGGCGAATCCTCCACTTGTATGGTTTCCAACTGTTGTTGCTAGGTTATTTTTAACCTTTTTGCAGTCCAAGTGTGTGTATGTGAGGCTCACGACTGTGATATATTGATCTACACATTTGAAGAGGCTTTGCTAGGTTGCTCCATCGCCTTCTCTTTTTGTTGCACTAGGATCGTCTGTACTTCACCTTCCTTCTCCTTTCCCTTCTTTGCATGCATTTCAGACTCCTCTAGGTTGACATTTTCATCATCGCTCACATTGGAATCAGTGTGCGCATCATCCCACAATTTATCAAATCTTTCATCCATCACTACACTCTGGTAAGGAGCATCAAGGCGTTGGATTTCTTGTTAGTAGATCCAAAAATCCCTAATTCTTTCCTCACTCCAATTCTCTTTCTTTGACAATTCACTGTAGAGGGCGGCCTCGATTTTGCGCTTCTCATTATACTTTTCTAACTAGAGGTAGAATTGAAGCCATGGCGACCTGTTGTCATCGGTAGGAATATAGGCTAGGTCCACCAATAGGTCGTCATGCTCCTCCATCGAACTCTGTCGCTTTTCCCAATACGGTCGGGGATTGTGGGTTACCTTGATGAATTCGTTACCCAAACTGTCGAAGGGGTTGTAATTCCATTTTTCATAGATCATCACTAACCCTAGATGAGCCAACTTTTCTTCTAGCAACTTGTGTGACTGCTTTTTTTCTATTAAGACCCATTTGAAGGTTAGCGGGCATTTCAAAAATCCTCTGTTGCCCTTTCCTCCACAAAATTATAATCAATAATGGAAATATGTCAGAACATTTCAAGGGCCAATACCCTATGTGTGACATACTTTGGGAGCCGGAATGGCTCCTCGATAAAGCCGCTCATGCGGATGAATGTAAAATCCCTCCCGAGGAACTAGTCGCATTTAGGAGTGAAGCTCTGCATCCACTCTGTCTGGTCAGCGGAAAGCTGATAGAGACAGTTATTCTTATCAAAATCTCACAGAATCAGAGTTAAGAAAAACTCCAAAAATGCATAATAGTCATGTGTTACGAAAAGGAGGGGAGTCCATACAAAAACTATCTTTTTGGATCCTTTATCAGTAAAAATGGATAATGGCATCATTTTACTGAAGAAGTCAAGGTTTTGGTATAAGAACATATGAGCAAGCAAGGAAGGAAACCTGAACTTGCGCTGTATCTTGTACTCCCATATTTGGCTCATCATTTCTCAGTAAATGACTCTTGTGAAGTCATACCAGAACAAGGACTTTTGGCTTCGCAGCTAAAAACCCAAACCCAACTGAAATTCTTGCACCCATTTGTCCTTGTCCAAGCCACAAACAAACATCATCACAGAGAGCACATCCTGCATATCCTACTTGAAGGCGTTGTGCACAACTAAAATTTTTGGTGGCTTGTTGCAAAATTCCTCAGGCCTCTGCATTTCCACATTATAAAAGTCCAAAGCTTTGCCCCTGCCTTTCCAAAAGGTGCTCCCACATTCTGGAGTAAAATCTCCATTCTGTCTACTTTAGAGTGGCTCACTGGGATACATAGCATGCTCTAGATAGCGTCTTCACTAATGTTGACTCTCAGCGTCTAACCTTCGATGGTGTTGGTATCCAAGTTGAAATGTTCGATGGCCTTGTGAACAAGCTCTAGGCAATGATGCACAAAGGGGACCATATATTGTGGAAGACTACTGAACCATAGCTTGTATGCCATTTTTCCTACGCTATCAACCTTTTTCATTCTTTCGCACGCTCCTTACCTAAGAGTCTTAGGATTCTTCATGAGGAAGGGGTCATGGATATTATCTCGTTCCTCCTTTATTTGGCTTTGGTCCCTGTAATTTTTGGGTTTTTCCAAGGCCCATGTGTGAACCTATTATGGTTTTTCCAGCATTCCAGGCGATGTGTAAGAGGTTTCATCAAATATATTGACAATTGGTGCCTCTATCATGTCGTCATACAAGCTTTGGGTTGCCTCAGCCTATGCCTCCATCTGAGAACTTCTGGCCATTTCAAGGTACTGTAACTTCAGTTGCATTAAAATTCTCTGTAATTCACTTCAGCTCTGTCTATGCTCAAAACCTTTGCTCTGGGTAGTGTGCTCAAAAGCTTTTTCGATGTTAGCTTCTTGCATGCAATACTTATTTCTTTCTTGGGTAGCCAACAATGCTTTCCTTTTAGCATTAAATTTGACATGTACCACCAACTCTTTTGCTTGTGCGAAATGAATTACTTGTCATTTTGAAATGACCATAATTCATAATGATGATTTGGTAATCATGTTGTACGACACGATTTCCTTGGAACTTGACCTGACAATTTGAAGGCGGTTTAGGCTTCACATGCTTTGGCAATTAATATCCCAAAAGGAATAATTAAACCCAAAGATGCAATAATTACTTGAAAAGATTTGTGTTCCTCTTTGGAGTTTGAGAAGCACCTATAGAATGATACATCAACATTTGGCCATATAGATGATCGCCAATGACTACCACTAGCTTATACTAATTAATTAGCTCTTATTAATCTTGCATGCAACAAATCATACCTAGCAGACACAACTGGGTGGGAAATTCAAACAAGCTCCAGTGAGATTTTCAAGTTGGTACTTGATTAGCATCATGCTTATGGCATGCAAATTGCCATGCATATCCTAGCTATTTCTATAAATAGGTGCTTAGGCGATAGCAAAATCACACTTAGCGATTTTCGCATAAATTGTAATAGGAAGTTGGCTTAGAATTTTGCGTTAGGCAACTGAGTATAATTTGCATAAATCTTGCTACCATTAATACCCCTATTAGGTTAGTCTGCAATAAATCCCAGACAATATTCCTAGGGGAAATCTCGACTAGGCGTCTCAAAAGAATGACCAAGAATAAACATCCATTGGCCATTGTAGCGATGAATTGGGTTTTGGGGAGGGACTATATTGAATACGAAGACAAGTACAGAGTTAATACTAACGTATGCTCTCACTTCGTCGCATCTATGCTTGACATCCAGGTTCCCAAGATGTTGATTCTTTGCCTAGTACTTGAAGTATTTCCGAAGAAGTACCTAGGCGGCCTCAAAGAGGTGGTAGTGAATGTTGTGTTTGGTTTGAGCCTGCCAATGGCGAGTGACCTTCAGAAGTATATTGAAGAAGATGCAGTAGTTCCATGGGTGACATTCCTAAGTGAGTTTTGCATCCAATCACAAGAAGAGCATCGTCAAAGGGTAACCTGTGCATGCCACTTTCTGTTTCACTTGTACAATGTGGTGCCTTTCTACGACATCGACTAGTACACCAACTTCAGGAACCTAGTGTTCCCTTCGCCACTCACCATTGCTCCTGCGGATGTTGTTGCTAGTCTTGCTGTCGTTCCTACTAATGAAGTAATTCTAGACACTACTGTCGATTCCTCCCTTGCCACTGCTCATGACTAAAAACATTTATGCCTTGAGAAATCATCTTTTTGTTAATACATTTTGTATATATGCCTAAAGAAGGCCTTACTGCACATATATATGAAGAAACTGTAGAATATATATAGATATACTCTAAAAGTGTGGCCTCAGAGCCATTTTGACAATGTACTTATCGAAGTATATAAATATAATGAAAATACAACTTATATTAACATTCTATCTCCTTTGCCTTTTGATTTTGTAATGTGGGTTCTCTTTTTCTTTTTCTACATATATGTGTTTTTTTCAATTTTGCATATGGGTGTCATTTTTATCTGCTTCATGAGTTGCAAGTTAGTTCTCTCTGCCCTTTGCAATAATGGGTTTTTTTTGTTTCTGCTTCCTCACACTGTAGATTTTATTATTGAAAGACTGGCCAACAAACACAAAAGGAAAAATAATTACACCATTCACATATTTACACGGGCAGGATAATATTGAAGCTTAATTAAATAGTTTTAGGTGAATTCTGTTAATCGGAATACCCAATGCTTCCTGCTCCATATTTTCCAATTCAAATGCATTGTGTTGCTTGCATTGAATTATTTTGAAAGGGCCTTCCCAAAGGCTGTCGAACTTTCCGTGTTGGCCTAGCTTTGTAGCCCTTTCATTGAGTTTTAACACTAAGTCCCCACACTTTAGACCTTGGTTGAAAGATTTCTTGTCAAACCATCTCTTAACCACCTGCTAGCGGTCAGACATGGCTATCAGGGTCTTTTCCCTTTTTTCCTGCACTTCCAGCAACTCAACCAGCCGAACCTCCATGGCACCGTTTTGTTCTACCTCGAGAGATTTGAACAATTGCAACATCGAAATCTCCATAGAGATAGGAAATAGTGCTTCTTTCCCATACACTAGCTCATACGGTGAAGTCTTGAGGACTTGTTTGGGAGTTATGCATTCTTCCCATAGCACTACTTGAAGGTTCTTATGCCATTCTCTTTGGTGTTTTGACCCGATTCTTTTGATGATTCAAACTAAATTTTTGTTAGTCAACCCAGCCAAGCCATTCCCTTGTGGGTAGTAATTTGATGAGGTTTTCAAGAATATGCCATGCACGAGTGCAAATTGACATATCTTAGAGCCTAGGAAATCCTTGGCATTGTTGGAGATGATGGTCTTTGGCAGGTCAAATCTTGTCACCAGTTCTACGAGGAAGTCCACTATCTCTGCCTTCATCACATTCTTCAGGGGCATGGCTTCAATCCACTTGGTGAAGTAGTCCATTGCCATTAGAATCCATGTGTGTCCGGTGTTGGAGGTGGGATTCATCATTCTGATGAAATCAAGGCCCCATTATATGAACGACTCATCAACCACTATCAGATTGAGAGGCATTGCCGAATTTTTTCTTCTTCCTACGAAGAATTGGCATTCCTTGTAGGATTTTACCAAGGAGTATGAGTCATTGAATAGCATAGGCTAGAAGTGCCCAACACACATGATTTTGATGGTTGTGGTCTTTGCAGAGAAGTGCCCGCCCACAGGACTGCTACGGAAAGTGTCGAGAATCCTCTTTGCTTGCTCTATGGTGACACTGTAATAGAACGTCGTTAAAGTTCCTTTTGAAAGGGATCCCTTCGATGAGTGCATATATGTTGTTCTACAGTCAGTAGAATCTCCTCTTTTGAAAAGGAAGGCCTGACGGGTATTTTCCTATATGCATGAACCTTACTCTATTTTCCAACCAATAGCCTTCGGATTCAAACTCATTGGTTAGAACCAGCTCTGGTTGCTCTTCTTCGGATTTCATTTCTTTGTCGTGCACCAGATATTCGCACAGTTCTCTTCCTTAGAGGGTCTTTGTAGGCCTGCCTTTAATGTCATATTCAAAGATCTTAGTGATCCAATTAGCCCTCTTTTCAGTGATTTCTCCTTCCATGATGTATTCACGCACACTGGAATGCGTGACATAAACAATCACCTTATTGCAAGATATTAGGTGTCAGAACTTCTTGAGTCCCTTAACAATACCAAATTCTTGCCTCTCAAGAAAGTTGTAGTTCGTCTCATATTCCTTTAGGGTCCGTGAGTGAAATGTTATCAAATGTTCTCCCTTTCCTTCATCATCCTTTTGAGTTAAGACAGTAGCAATGCTTGATTTTCTACTGAATACATATATTATGAAGTCCTTCAATAGGTCCAGATTGACTAGCCATTACAACAAATCCCTATGATTTGCTCCATTTTTTGCTTCCACCCACTATTTTAATGTATTTTTTGCAAATTTTTTGAAAACATCAGTGCTATTTATCGGGATGGCGCTATTTTTGGCATTTATTTGCACTGATTAGGACAAGTCGGCACTAATTTTGGTTCTTACTCGCACTGCGTTTAGCGCCGATATTGGCTTCGAGTGTGGCACCACCGTTAGTGCCGCATTTGGCTCTAAGTTTAGCTTTGATTTTAGCGCCACTTTTAGCTCCAACTTTAGCTTCAAGTTTAGCTTTGGGTTTAGTGCTGGTTTAGACACCCCTATGTCAAAGAGACTTATTTATATGTCTCATCGATGATGTAAAACTCTGAAATGTCAACAAGATACAAGCATATCAAGGAGAGAATTACTTATGTCACATTGACAAGGTATATCTACAAGTGCTCAGCGAAACACAACTCTTGGATATAACGAAGTAATGTCGATGAGACATTGAGATATCAGTAAGACAAATAAGATTGTCTCATCGACACTCCTCAAGTAATGATCAAAATCATACACCGCTATACTATCATGAAGGTGAGCAACATATGCGGTAGAGTGGTATACACTGCAACCCCGCAACAATAAGCCTTGAGCAAGGCGGTAGTGTGGTAAATAGCAGAAGGGAAGGGAAAAACATTGCCATACTGTAGCAATAATCATGAGTCTCCCCGACACGGCAAAGTTACACCAATATATAAAGAAATACCACCAAAGGAAAATATTGATGGGATAGTGGCATATCGACAAGAGATATTAACTTGTCTCATCGACATCGACAATCAATATCAAAGGAACATAAGATCTAATGTCAATGAGACATTGAGATATCGGTAAGACAAATAAGATTGTCTCATCGACACTCTTCAAGTAATGATCAAAAGCATACACCACTATACCATCGGGAAGGTGAGCAACATATGCGGTAGAGCGGTATACACTGCAACCCCATAGCAAGAAGCCTTGAGCAAGGTGGTAGTGCAGTAAACAATAGAAGGGAAGTGCAGAACACTACCATACCATAATGGGTATAATAAGAGATGGTAGTAGTATGGTAATCGTGGCATCATTACAATTTACAACACTAAATGCAAAAAATCACGTCAGTCACAATCCATTTGAATATAGCTCGCCAAAATACTCTAAAACTCTAATAAACATACTCTAAAAATTTCGTCAAAATCTTATTTTCAGGCATAGCTCGCCATAATGGAGTTTTCATTTTAATAAACATACAATAAAACCTTTGTTGAAACCTTATTTTCAGGCATAGCTTGCCAAAATGGAGAAGTGTTTCAGTAAAGAATGACAGAGAATGGCAAGGAGATGTGCGTGATAGGAGGCATAGGATTCATTTCTATTTATCTCATTTTTGCTCTGATAAAAAAGGGTTACAATGTTCACACTACTGTTTGTAATCTAGGTATTTAATTGACATATGTTTGCATAATCTCAAATTCCTTCAGATGCTTTTGAAGTATCAATGTATCCTATATAGGGTTTAGGCTAACTTCTTTTAATTTTAAAAAATAAATTAGATGCTTTTGAAGTATCAATGTGCCCTATATATGGTTTAGAATAATTTCTTTTAATTTTAAAAAATAAATAAATGATGTATTTTCTTGTGTTTAGATAATGTGGAGATCTCCTAAATTTTCCTAGCACACTGTCCTCTTTCGCACTGTGTTCATTACTCCAACTGCTAGGGTTTTGCATTTGACATCTTTAATATCTTATAGTGGCTTTTAAATAGATCTTAGTCTTTGCTTTAGTCTTTATCATGGTAACCCTTGAGTTCCATAATCCACCTTCAATCTCTTCTAAGAACGTTGTCTTAATCTAGACTGCATAGTATGCATATAAAGCAACTCCTTCATACCTGCCATTGTTCCAAACCACCACTCACTGCCTTACTTAAAATGTTGCCTCCATAAGCACAATAGCATGTTTTAAAATCATGGTTTCAAGTGAGTGACCATTAAATCCACTACTTTCATCAAGATACAATGAGATTTTTGTCTTCAAACTTAAGGCATTATGCAAGGTAACATTGTGAATTGTTTGTTGTGTACAATATGATTTTCTTGCACATTTACTACTTTGCTAACTACCTTTAAGACTGGATATTGCACTATCAGCTACAATCTCAAACAACTCACTCACTGTCACTTGAAGATTCCTTTCATGAGAATCCTTGTATAAAATCAAAATATGCCATATAGATTGCCTACTTACTAATATAGGGGACTCATTGTTTCATGGTATTTTGAGTTTTATTTAGAAGGGGTTAATATGCGACATTTTTATGTGCAGGAAGAATAGATTGTGATGCAACATTCGGGTATGGACGGTTCATGAAAAATTGGATTGCTATCAGTGTCATAACTAGGTTGGATTGTAGCTTGAGACGGTCTGAAACACTTCCAGGTGTTTTCGCTCGGGAGCAGAACTTGAGTGTAGGAATTTCCAAATATCCGATAGAGGAAGTTCCTACATTCTAAAGATAAAATCATAAATCTGCTTATCTAGTTTTTGATCCAACCTGACATCTTTAATATCCGATAGAAAAAGTTTTTACATTCTAAGATAAAATCATAAATTTTCTTGTCTTTGTACAATCACTCGTTTGAATTTTTTCTTGAATAGTTTTAGGGCCACATCCACGTACATATCTTCTTCTTTTGCTAGTTGAATGCTTAGGCTCTACATTTGCTCCAATCTCCATCTAAAATAATCAACAACATGCATTAATTTATGATTGTACCTTGAGCCGGTGTGAAACACTTTCGGGTGTTTTTGCTCTAAAGCAGAACTTGTGTGTAGGAATTTCCAAATATCCGACAGAGGAAGTTCCTACATTGTAAAGATATATTCTATGAAACATTCCTTATTTTCTATGAAACAGTGTATATATTCTTGTACTTGTAAATATTTTTTTACTATTATGTCTATTAAAGAAAACAGAGTTTGAATAAAAAATGCTTCACCCTTTTTTGTAAGTGAGTATGTGAATTATTGTTTAAGGAAAAATCTTACAGTGTTTACATTTTTCAGTTTACTAGTTTCAAATCTTCATTTGCTATGTATATAAAATTGTATGTGCTCTTTATATCTAATGACATAAAACAATAATGTCATCAGAATTAAGGTTTTCAATTTCAACACCATCATTGTCCACACTTTTCATATCTTGTTCACTTTTAAGTACAATCATCAAAATTTTATTTTTATTTCTTGTCCCAGTTAGTCTTGATTCCTTTTAGCACAACACAGTAGGTTGCATGTTAAATTTCAAACATTTTCTTTGCATTTTTTGTATATATTATTTTCTCAGTGCACCATTATGTAACAACAATTTCACTTCTGAGATATACAGTAAAAATAAATGAAAGCACATGTTTGCTTTGTCAAGGGAAATGTATGGTGAATACCTTATGTCTTTCAAATAAGTGTGCAAGAGAAATAAGACATAACTGATTGAATCTGATTTTCTATTGTACAATTGTTTTTTTATGTGGAGGCTACAACAACTTATCATGGATTAGTTTTGGCTAAGAAACAAGGTGTTTCTAAACTATGGCTAGAGGGGGGCTCTCTTAATGTGATGAATTGTCTCATGTTGAAATGTCCTCCTTCATGGTCAATTTCCAATTTTATTAATGACTTGATATCTATTATTAACTCTTTTGAGGAGATCAAAATCACACATGTTTTTCGTGAAGCGAACATGATGGCTGATGGGGTTGCCAACATGGGAGTGGCTAAGAGATTTGAGTGGGATTCTTTTGAATTGCTACCTCTTAATCTGAAGTGTATTTCTAATGATGACTAGCTGGCTTGTTTCTAGGTGAGATGTTCTCGGGGAAAGGTTTTTCATCATGATTTTAAGTTGGGTTTTGCACATCAACCCTTTGCTCTTTCAGTTCCATTATTCTTTCCTTGGTTTTTGTAGAAGGATGGACTAGCAGTTTCGGTAGGGTTACTTGGAATGATAAGCCCACACGTATTGTGGGTGTTTGTTGTATTTTTTTGAGTAGCACCTGGTTCATTTTAATTTTTCATTTCTTCTAGGTGTTCTTGGGTTTTCATTTGTTGCCTATCACTATGGGTGGTGACCATTGCAAAATTGAGTCAAGTTCCTGTGAAGAGTTTCTAAAAAATGCTACTGTGTGGGAGCATTTGGAATTGGGGAGGGGGGGGGCTACTCAATTTATGCAGAGAATTCAAGGCCTAGACCCTGATGTAACAAATATCTTTGTGAAAGGATGGAATGGGAGGTCTCTATGTTACCAGGGCGTTGAGTTTCAAATTGAAGAGGATTTTATTGCGGAGGTAACTGGTCTTTTAGTTGTTGGGAGAAAGTTTTTTGAAGATAGGGGAGCGGCTAAGAAGGCTTTTGTGAATTTCTTTAAAAATGATGAGAGGAAGAAGGTTAAGGAAATTGGAAGTGGAGGTTATGCTAGGAAGTCCCTGAAGCCTCTTTGGAGGGACCTCGTGTTGGCCATTATGCACTACTTCACCCTTGAAGGTAGATTCTATGTGGTTTAGACTCACCATTTTATGCTCTTAAATCATTTTAGGCATAATGTTTCGGTCTCGTTTCCTTTTTACCTATTACATTCTATGGAGAAGAGTATTGAAGACCATAGAAAGAACCCTAAGAAGGAGGTTCTTCATCAAGGGCTTATGTGTTTGATTTTTTCTCATATCAAGCTAAAGTTGATCTCGGTCTCCCCTAAAACTCTTGGTAAGAAGGAAGTTAAAAATGATGGGTATGAAATAGGGGACTCTGTCGGTTAATGGGTCGGTAGTTCGAAGGAGGAAGAGTCAGAATATGAGGATATGTCTGTTGATGAAGGAGGCTCTAAGGAAAGGGATGGGGAATCAAAAGAATGGGGTAAGGGCTATGAGACTGATGTGGAGTTGTAGGAGACTATGGCTAATTCTGTCAGAAAATATTTGAAGGGGAAAACCAAAGGCATGAAGAAAGTTAAAGCTTCTGCCAAAAGGAAAATTGAGGTGGTTGCCCTTGGTTTGAATGTGAATCCCACGTTGTCTTCTAGAAAAGAGGGTTTCAAGGGTTGTCATCCTGTGGGTGATGAGGGTTTGAAGGGTTGTCATCCTGTGGGTGATGTGGATCCTTCAAATTTTGATTGTGTTCATAATGCTTCGTTGGGGAACCCTGTTCCTGGTAAGGATGGTCTGCTAGAGAGCTCCCCAATGCAAGGGCTTAAGGTGTCAGTTAATTTGGGTGGTCAGTTGAGTGGCCCTACTGATATGGGAAACTCTAAGATGGAGGTGAAGCCTAATGGGATTGACCCTGTGGATATGCAGGGGATTGATGCGGTTAATTGTTCTCAAGATTTTTTTGCTGTGGAGAAGGAAGTGAAGAAGGAATGTTTCGAGGCATTAGCTGATTTGGAGAATTTTCTAGATAAGGAGAGGATAAAGGTGGATGTTGTGGATGTTGAGGATTCCCCAACCAAAGAAGAGGATGAACAAAATAGGGATTGTTTTGATGCCCCTGCTGACTTGGAGTAGAAGGGTCAGCCTCTGGTTAACTAGGATGAAATTGACATGAATGATAGGCACTCAATTAGGTGCCCCAAATTGATTACATTAACGGCCAAAATTTGGCACTCAAGTTGGAGTTAAGGAATAAATCAGACGAAAAAAAGGGGAAAAATGTTGCACAAAGGAATAAATCAAAATTTACAATTTAAAAATTTCCCACATGAAGGAAGAAATCAGACAACATAAAAGGGAAAAATGTCATGTGAAGGAAGAGAGCAGGGCGCTACCAACAACTGAAGAGAGCATGAAGCTAGGATGCACGGAGGAAGTCCAGTGAGGAGAGTATGCAAGTATTTGAATTTTCTCATAATATTATATCAAATTTATTACACGATATTTAAATTTTTTTTTCTTCGATCGGTGATAATATTTTGATTTTATTTAAGATAAATCAAAATATACAAAGCTCCAAATAAAAAGTTCTTCCAGCACCATCACATTATGTTTGTTAAAATAGAATAAAAATCTACATATCAAAAAGCCCTACCACAACTGCCTGAAAAACTATCCAACTAACTACTACCCAAACACCAACTATTTACAGTATCAAAACAAAAAATAGGGCTTAACCCCTTAAGCTTATACATCAACATCTAGCTTAAACATAATAAACTAGTTTATGGGGAAGTTCCAGAAGTGCTGCCTAGATGCAATGGGCACATTTTCGCGAGCGGCTTCACCTTCTTTCTCAGATGCAAACCCTTCTTCTCACACAGCTCCTCTCTAGCGATGGATTTGAGTCTTGCTATTATCTCCTCGGTCTCCATTAATTCGAAGCACAGTTTCAAAGCTTGCCACCGCTGCTCTGCACCCTCTCTCCACACGGATTTGGTTCTTCCTTCTGGCCACCTAATGATAGGGTGATTTATCTCTGCTACTTTTGGGTCCACACCTTCCATTCCTTCACTCACAAAGCCTTTTCCTGGTATAGCCCTTTCTAGGATACTCTACATGTTCACTAAGAAATCCCTATGCCCCAACGCTTTCATCACTTTCCTTACAACCTCCACTGACTCTCCTAAGTACAGTCCCCATGCCATGATTAGAGAGTATATATCCATATTAGTCTGATATTTGTGCTTCAAATCTTCGAAGCCATTACCCAGAATGATTTGCACAGATTGCGCCACCTTCACATCCTTGTACATGAACAAGCCACACAGTCTCTTCACCGTCACTTTTCCATAAGAAGGATCCAATTTCCTCGGGGTCAAGAAAGTAGGGGGCTAGATGGTATTTCATTATTTTAAGGTCTAATATTTGTTTGTAAGAGAGACCATCAGAATAAAATTGTCTCATTTGTTCTATATCTCGTCGATGCCTATCAAGATTAGAATCGATCATCCTGATGGAATCAACAACGTTTTGCATTACAGATGCAAAACGTCTCACATGTGGAGCAATCAATGCTTGACTCTGCATAGCATTGATTTGATTTTGTAAGGATGCGACTTGATCATTTATTCGTGCTCTCAAGCGAGCCTCATCAGATGCCATAGGTGCTGGAGGTGGCATATTAGAGGGGGGAGGGGGAGGTGGAGGTGGAGGTGGAGGGAGGTGGAGGGGAGGCGGTCTGGCTATGGTGAGGTGGTGGATTGATGATATCATCAATGTTAAAATCATCCATGATATATGCTTGATATAATGTGCACGCATTAAATCATACAAAATAGTCCATGTGCATACAAAATTAAGATCATATATTTAATTGAAATAGGATGAGCAACATATATATTAAGCTCATATATTTAATTGAAATGCACATATATATACATTTATTGTTCAACTCAAGAGCATGTCCATACAAAATTAAAAATTAAATGTATGTACATGTACATTTAAAATAAAAATATGATGCATAATTTGCATGCACAAATCATTAAACTAAACTATACATACATACATATACAAATTTCAAAATTTAAGAACTATTATGCAAATTTTTAATACATGCACATACATACTAAACAATAAACTTGAAACATTCACAAAATCTCATTTTATGTCTAACACACACACACACATATATATATTACAATTTTTCAGCAGGAGAAATCATGATCTAGTAGATAGTCATAAAATATATACTATTATATACTATTATATACTATTCATTATAAGTTCATAAATTCCACCAAATTCACAAATCCATGTCACTAAAAATATCCATATAGAACCAAAATCATAAATTCATGTCACTAAAAATATCCATTTGGAACCAAATTTATAAATTCATCACACAAAATATCCATTGTTCACCAAATTTATAAATTCATAACTATTTAAGATCATTGTTTTAATTTATAAACTATTATGGCTCTCTACTGCATAGATATTCATTTCTTTGTGTTTTCCTTTTCAAAATTAGGAGTTCTCCTCTCCTCTAGCCATTGTCAATGCTCATCTACGATCCCATCCATAGCCCTGACAACATCAACAAGGGTTTGCATCCTAGATGCAAACATCCTCACAGGAGGTGCGACACATTCTTCATTTTGAATAATGTTGATTTGATCTTGGATGGTTCTAGCAGAAGCATTGATTTGTGCTTGCAAACGAGCATGTTCATTGATTTCAGGTGGTGGAGGTGGGGGGTTACGAGGTGGAGTGGGTGGAGGTGGAGGTGAAGGTGTTGGAGATGGATGGCGGGGAGGTGGATTGCGAATATTATTGAATGGATCCATGTGATCTTTAAGATATGAGTGAACGCATTAGATTTGTAATTTCAAGATGTAAGATACATGTTTAGGAAATACCAAGTTAAACCATTCAATATAAATGGCCTTAAATAATTGAATACAAATGATAAAATTATATGTAAGCCCCATTTATATGTCTAAGGCACATGTTATTTGAATGAAAATACAATTAACTATTGATATTGTATAATCTTGTGGGATCTTATTATTGTTAAATTTGGTTGGGCCTTGGGCAACTTTGATCACCAAATTTTAAGAACTTCTTTGATCCCCTTAAGAAATGTCATATTGGAACCCCTTAAGAAAATTGAATTACGATTTAGGGTGACAGGATGGCTTAAGGGGACTTACGTCTAGTGAGGTCCTAGGAGAAAATGGCATGGCTCAAATAAATAAAATTTGGTGATGTTTCCCAAGGCAACCAAATTTCATTAAGAGCCTTTAAAGAAAAAATGATGGCTTTAGGGTTTAGGGTTTAGACTTTAGAGTTTAGGGTTTAGGATAATAAGATAGCTTAAGGGATACATGCTGCAAGATCCTAGGAAAAAATTACATGGCATAAGGTAATGAAATTTGGTGGAGTTGCCTAAGGCAACCAAATTTCATTAAGAGCCTAAGAAAAAATGATGGCTTTAGGGTTTACGGTTTAGACTTTAGAGTTTAGGTTTTAGGGATTTAGGATAACTTAAGGGGATATATGTAGTAAGATCTTAGGAAAAAATTACATGGCATAAGGGAATGAAATTTGGTGGTGTTGCTTAAGGCAACCAAATTTCATTAAGAGCCTAAGAAAAAATGATGGCTTTAGGGTTTAGGGTTTAGACTTTAGAGTTCAGGGTTTAGGGTAATAGGATAACTTAAGGGGATGTACATGTAGTAAGATCCTAGGACAAAATTACATGGCATAAGGGAATGAAATATGGTGGATTTTCCTAAGACAACCAAATTTCACTTTATGGTGTTGGGTAGGACAAAATGAATGGTTTAGTGCTTAGGGTTTAGATTTTAGAGTTCAGAGTTTAGGGTTTACAAAACTTAGGGTAAAGTTTTAGTGCCCCTTGAAATATTTAATGAACTTGCAATTTAGTGAAGAACATTTTCTTGTGGAATAGTTGATTGAGATCTACTCTTGTTTCAACTAACCAACCTAGATCATGAAATCTCATTCATATTATAATCTTGCACGATCTTATTATTGTTAAATTTGGTTGCCTTGGGCAACTTCACCAAATTTTAAGAACTTCTTTGATCCCTTTAAGAAATTTGTCATATTGGGACCCCTTAAGAAATCGATTTATGATTTAAGGTGATAGGATGGCTTAAGGGGATCTAGATGTCTAGTGAGGTCCAAATTTAGTCATACTATAGCCTCGTTGGTTCCATCTAGCTCTGGGTCAAAAGTGTTTACCCCTCTAATAAAAAAAAGTTAACATGATTCTAAAAAAGAATCAATCTATACATATCACAAAAATAACAATAATCTTAAATGTAACCCATACTCTAACAATAATAGAATGCTAAATGATCCCCACCCCTAACCATATCCTAATTGAATTGCAAACCTAATTGAAACTTAATTAAATTATAACCTTTACTAGGTAATCTTAAATGTATTCCTATATTATATTATATTTAAATTAATTTATATTTGTATTATAATTATATTAATATTTATTATATATTCCTAATTGTAACCTAACTATTTACTACAAACCTAATTGAATCTTAAGCCTAATCATCATTAAAACCCCAAGTAAATTGTAACATTACCTATCCTTAATTGTAATCTTATATTATATTTTATGATATTAAATATTTATATTATTTAATATATTATATTAAATATAATATATTAAATAATATAAATATTTAATTATATTTCTTTTATATGAATCATCCTCCTAGATCTCTAAATTGTAATAATAGCATGTAGTTCCTCCAAACTATCATGATGTACTTCCTCCCTTTCCCATGTAATAGGTGTACCTTGTAGGTGTTAAATGGTTCCATCTTGGTCTCCTTATTGATGCATTTCTATCCTTCCACATAAATCTATATAGTATCAAAATATAGATAATTTTATGGTTAAATTGAATTCTCTTAATTGCTAAAGAATCCATTATGATTGAGGATGGGTGGATTATTATCTAGGATCACATCTTAAAAATCCTATAGAGGTCATGTGGTATGTTTTTCTTTATACATATATTCCCATACAAACCTCTTTCCATGTATTATCAACTTGCCTATATGATAGACACCTTCCTAGATTTAAATTTCATACGATATATATGTACCCAAGTGTTTCCAATTGGAATTGCTATAATTATACTTTTATGGCATTCTAGATATTCAAAGTAGTTTTCATAAATCTACCAAATAGACCCATTCTAGACATTGAACCTACATAATTTTAGGTATGTCCAATGAAAGATTAGGGTCTAGGGTTCATAAATTTCAAATGCTTTAATGTTATGGGTTTAGATTTTATAGTTTAGGGTCTAGGGTTTAGCAAACTTAGGATGAAGTTTGGGTGGCCCTTGGCATAATTTAGACTTGCAAGTTAGTGTCAATTGGAATCGATTGTACGTGTTTAGATTTACGAATTTGTTAACTAAATTTGCAAACAAACATCAAGATAAACTTTATGAATTTTAACCATTCTTTAACATATTGATTTCTAATCTAATTATAATTTAAAATTGAAACTAAAGTTTAATATATCTCATTTTTTCCATACAAAGCAAATAAAATTTAAAACATTTAAGCAATGCGAATGATTTTTTTTTAGCTCGAAATTACCTAGTTTTCAAAATCAAAATGATTTGTTCGATTCCAATTTAGGGTTTTACCAATTTTTTTGTTCCAATTCAATTTAGGGTTTTTAATGAAATTTTTTCGTTTCAATTCAAACTAGGGTTTTCAAATTCAATTTTTTTCATTTGATTTGAATTCAGGGTTTCAAAAAGCTCAATTTGGATTTGTAAATGCAATGGTTTTATTTCATTTCGATTTCTAGGGTTTTGAAATGCAATTTTTTTTGTTTTGTTTCAATTAGGGTTTTAAAATCAATTTTTTTTGGGTTTAATTGAACAATTTAAGATTTAAAAGTTAAATTTTATTTCTAAAACACAATTCGAGGTTTTTTTTTTCATTTTTATTAAAAAACATTTAGGTTTCATTGCAAGTTTTCGTCTATTTTTACAATTATTGAATTCTACTATAACAGTTAAAAAATGATTAAAACGTGAAATAAATAAATAAAAAACATGCTAAATTAACTTATTTCTTTCAAAATTTCAATTCAAAATAAAAAAAATGCAAAAAAATGGTGTTTAGGTGGGGTACCTGTAGCTGGTCGTGGGGTCGCTGTCGCCAACACTCGGGGTCTCGTCTGCAGAGCAGTGAAAACTATTTTTTTTTAAATAAATAGCAGTATAAAACGGGATCCCGTTATTTATAAATCGAGATCCCGTATTTTATAAATCGGGATCCCATTTCTTATAAATCAGGATCCTGTTCTGTTTCCCTTGGTTCGGAACCCAATGGGAAACAGGATCCCGATTTTTAAAAAGCGGGATCCCGCTTCGTCTCAGGCTCGGGATCTCGAACCGTAACGGGATCCCGATTTTTAAAAGTCGGGATCCCGTTTATTAAATCGAGATCCTATTTATTAAATCGGGATCCCGTTTCCTCGATGCCGATTTCAATTTTTTGGTTAAGGGAAAAAACTTCCACGTTTCGTGGACTCAACTTTGTGCACTTACCCTAGCTAATGTATGATAACTCTAACAAGAAACTTCAAATTTTTTTCTTGTCTCATTCTCAACCAAAGATTTCCACTTTTTAAAAGTTTCAAATACTTTTGATTTTTGTTTTAGGAAATACACCCATGTTTTCCTAGTTGCATCATCAATAAAAGTAACATAATAACAAGAGCCACCAAGAGAAGATACCTGAGCTAGTCCCCACACATATGAATGCACAAGCTCTAATTTCTCACTCTTCTTCTCTTTCCCAACTTTGAGAAATTAGACTATTTTCTATTTTCCATAAACATAATTTTTGCACAACTCCAAGTCAATCTGCTTCAGACTCGGTAGCAACTTTCTAGAGGGAAGGATCTTCATCCCTTTCTCACTCATGTGCCCAACTCTATGGTGCCACAATTATGTTTGCATCCCTGTAGCAAGTGTTATAATTGTCTCAGGAGCAACTATTTCTATAGCAGCTAAGGTAGAGTAAGTATTACCAGTACACAAATACAAGGTGCCTAATCCCTTGTCATGTGGTTGGAATAACCACTATCAATCACCCAATATTTTGTCTCATCTTTTGCATGAAAGGCAGTCCACATGACCCTTGAATATTTAGTTTCATCTTTAGTATTCTTAGTAGCCATGAACATGATTTCATCCTCATTATTTAGACCACTGGATTCCTCATCATTTGAAGAGAAGGAATCTTCCTTGGAGTAGAGACTTTTTTAACCTTATTTATTCTAGAATCTTTGTCTCTCTTTTCTTAATAGTTTAAGGGACATTTAGAGGCAAAATTAACAATCTCTCCACACTTAAAACATTTAAAATTTAG
Source organism: Sequoia sempervirens (assembly GCA_007258455.2). NCBI lineage: Eukaryota > Viridiplantae > Streptophyta > Pinopsida > Cupressales > Cupressaceae > Sequoia > Sequoia sempervirens. The sequence goes on along the minus strand of VDFB02015268.1, from coordinate 308,326 downwards.
CTTACCTTTGTACTTTACAACACCCCTCTTCAACTTCCTTACAAATTGTGCTTCTTTTTCATCAGTGTCACTAATCTGACTAGATGCTTCATACTTCTCCTTCTTACTGGCTTTGAAATTTTCTTGCTTCTTTGGATCTTCTTTGTCAAACTCTCTCATTTCATAGGAATGAGAGCACCATATAATTGATCCATTGAAAATTTATTTAAAATCTAGCTTCCTCAATAGAAGATACTTTAGGATTATAAGCTTTAGGAAGAGATCTCAATACCTTTTTAACCACCAAGTTCTTCCAATTCTTCACCAATTCCTCTAATTATATTGACCACATCATCTACCCAGAGAAAATATGTTGCAATATCTTCATCCTCTGATATTGTCAAGTTCTCAAACTTTCCTCTATAGATATGTAACTTGGATTTTTTACTTTAATGTCTCCATAGATTCCACTAAGATTTTCCCAAGCCTCCTCTTCTAACTTGCAGTGCATTACTTTTACAATTTAGATTTTTCTATCCCACTCAAGATAGAATTATTATCCTTTGTATTGTTCTCATAGGCCTTAATATCTATCAGATTGTTTGAAGGAGTAGCAGGAATAGTATAACCATCCTTGATTAATTTCCAAACACCAAACCCTAAAGAGGTCAGATAAGTTTCCATTTGGAATCACTAGAAAGAAAAATTTTCTCCATCAAACCTAAACGCCTTGTGAGACCCTTATTGTTCCATCCCAGATCTTCCTCAAGCTATTAGAATTCTTTTGAGGAACTTGGATTTTATACCAATTGTTGAACACATTGAAATACTGAGACAGGGGGTGAATCAATATTTTAGAAAATATCAAACTCTCCCAAACAAATAGATACTTTAAACTCTACTGCATAAGAAAGAACATGAAATATGAATAAAATGCACAACACAACATCAAATATATGTGGAAAACCCCACATGGGAAAAACCATGGTGAGAAAAGCTGATAGGAGCTACTGTCCTAATCCAACCCCACAAAGTGAACAACATTTACAACTTTGTTTTAGGGCTACAACCCAAGGAAGCTACAACTCCCTAATTACAATTTTAGGGTTACACCCAAGGAAGCTACAAATCCTTGATCTAAGCACACACTTAGGAATAATTACAAAATGATAGTCCTTCCATTGTCTGAAGCTAACAATTAAGCTCACTCTCTTTTGGCGATTGTAATTTTTCTTTGCAAACTCTCCAAATGTATTCTTAGTTGCCTACTAGCTCACTACTTTTAGTAATTAATAATTTATTGCCCTCGGCTCACTACCTCCAAAACAAATTAAGCACACTTCTTCACATGCCTTCTGTCATAGGAATATGATCAAAATGAAACCAAATAGGATCTACCACAATTTCTCTTTCTCTTTCAGTCACTTACATAATCATCATCATATATCACACCACACACTAGATCAACTAGTTTTACAATTTATACATGATATTACATAGATTACATTTCACATGTAAAACCACAATAAAATTATTACATCTGTAAGATTGCCAAGGATAAAACAAACAACATGAAACATGTAGAGGGAAAAACCCAAAAACAACCTTCACATCTTTGATCTTTTATAAATAACATCTACATGCTTTGCAAATACAAATTAGGTCATCCATAAGCAAGAAAACATGTAACATGTAGCATGTCATCCTTCACATCCATTGGTAGAACACAAGAATGACAAAACATTATTTGCATAATTTCTCCCAAATGAGACAGCATGACCCATACAACACCTCCAACAACTCCTTAAGCTCCGATCGATCTTGAACTTGTGGCACACACCATCAACATACCTTAGATAGCCTCAACAAAAACACAAGCCAAAAAAACATTCATTCAAGACCATGGCCTATACAAGAGAAGTCAAGAACCACTTTATAAAACATCAACAAGCATTATGTATGATATTCAAGAACACTCCCATACATCCCTTTCACAACTTCATGCAGCAACAAGCTGGCGTACTTCTACAAACATTGAAATCAATCTTCAGACAACACATTCTAGTACATTGTCACTTTCAACTTTCTCTACAGAAAGATTATTGACATGAAAATTTGAGTATAACAGGTCTTCACATCTCAATCAACTTAACTTCTAATATGCAAAACCATATCTTCAAATGCAGAGATATGTAGAGCCAACCTTTAAACCTCTGAGAACATCCTCATTGAATCAACATAGTCTTCAATCTGCCACTCTCAAAATACCTTTCCAGTAACTCAAATGCTTTGAAACGTGGATCACAAATTCCTTGACACAACATAAAGCTATCCTCTAAACTATAGGATCAAAACATCAGCAGTGGAGAAATGGAGAGCATTTCTCAAAGACTCTGGCAACCTTGAACAACCAGATTGCAACACTCTTCATAGAACTTTTGACATACATGACAACCAAAATACAATAGAAAGAACCTAGGAACTACTAGGGGAGGCTCTATTGAGGATAGAAATATTCTTTCTTTTATTCTTGCAAGTCCCTCTTGTTATTTTTTCTATCTTGGGGCCATGACACTAAAGGAATTTTGTTTCGTTACTCTTGGATAAATTAGTCTTTACAACAATGGAAATGATGGAATTGTGTTTCTCTTTGGTGGAGGAGAATTTGGAATAAAAATTGTTGGTTGAAATATAATCTATTCATGTGGCTAGTAAATTAAAAAAAATTCCCAACTTGGGAGAATATAAGGAAATGAAGATCTACGACCTTCCATCTATGTGCTTTGTGGCAATAGTGAAGAATCTTCTACTCAACATTTTTCTAATGTTCTTTCTCTATAGTGATGTGGAACTTATGGTGGAATTCTTGGAATAGATATTGTTAGTGTATTAGGTTTATCTTAGGGTAAATAACTCAAGGTGGTTTTTTCCCATAGGTAGTTTTCTCACCCGTTTGATATTCTCACGACTTTAAAAGCCTATACAGTATGTATTTTAATCATCTCAATCTATTCACTCATTTTGGTGAAATAGTGTGCGCTTCTCTCTATTTGTGAGGGTTATTTGTTGAAGATGGCACTCCTAGGAGGTGGTTGAAACCAAAATGGTATTACATCCAACCATTTTGTCCTCCTTTGAGAGTTTTCATCAAATTTTAAGATGGTTTATTTGTTGCAGTTGTTTTGACATTTGGAATTTTTTTAATTTCAAAGTTGCCTCATTTTTTATTTTTTGTTGTTTGAAAATTGATTGCATAAGAGGGCCTATTTTTTGTTGTTGTTTGGAGATTGGTGGTATTTGGAAACTAGACAGAAAGGTGTTTCCTTTTTTACTTGCCCAAAATCAACTTTTGGAGAGGTGCGATTCTCTTGGGATTTTTTTAATTTTTTTTTGGCATTGTTTCTTCATATCACTAGGCCATGTTTTCTTTTTTGTAGCTCAATTATGTGTTGTGTAGCATTATTTTCCTCACTGAGGCATTTGCAAAGGGCACACATCTTTCTCCCTATTGGAGTCATCTCCTACTGGGACTGTACTTTGGCATCCAACGTGTAGACTAAAGGCACTTTCAAACTATTGTTGGGCGTGATTTCTTGGAGGCCCGAATTCATTTGTTTGGAGGCACGAACTCACTGCCAGGCTTTATGATTTTGAGGTGAGGTGGCTATTGTTTGAGAGGCCTGAGTAATCTCACTTTCTTTTAAACCAAAATCACTAGTACTAAAGGCATCAAGGCTTGGTGATGTCTTTTTGTTGAGGCCACAATTTTATATTGAAGGCCACAATTTGGATTGCAAAGGTGATTTGATTCATTTGGAGGAGCGATTTTTTGTTTGAAGGCCAAAATCCCTCTATAGCAGGCTCAAATTTGTCTTTGGCAAGAGCTGCAATTTGACGTTTGAAGGCTGAAATCCTTATTGGCTTTGGTGGAAAAATATTTAAGTCAAACTTTATACTCTATAAAGTTTTGATCTAAATATTTAGGGCTTCATTGTTGCGTAGTGGAAGAAGAAGTGAGCCCAAGTTTTTTGAAGTTGTTTTTGGGAAAAATTATCCCACATTGGTAGCGTGGGGTAGTTTTTTTCCATTTTAATAGCATTGCAGTGTGTATAGTTGGTGTGAGCAAGTGTAACTGATAGAGAAGAGGGTTCAAGTTGTGGAGATTTGTGCATTTAGTTGGCTTTCACGTGGTGCTGAAATTTGCTATGAATAGGTGTACAATTCATTTGCTCAAATTTTCCAAATTTAGTCTTTTTAATTCCCTTAGTAATATTTTCTTTGGATAAATCTTGAGAGGCCACATAGGTTTTTTTTTTTTTGGAGGTTTCAGTTTGGTGTATTTTTTCTTTTTGTTGTCATGGATGACTAGTCCTAAGTCAGTTGAATTGTTAACCCCCCATAACTACCATACCTAAAAGATGAAAAAGCGTAGGTTGCTCCAATCTAAGGGTTTGTGGTCCACAATGAGTGATAACCAACCTACTCTTACTAGGGAATATGATTTTTTTCCCATAGAAACAAGTGTGACAAAGCTATGGGTCTGATAAAATTGAATGTTTTTGATAGTATCCTTTTTCATATTGACGAGTTTGATACACCTAAGGAAATATGGGATAAGTTACAAAGCTTGTTTGGTCAGGTCAGTGAGTTCCGTGCCTTGCAACTAGAGGCAGAATTAACCTCTCTTTCCCCTAATGCATTTCCTTCCATTGATGATTTTATAGTCAAGTTCAAATCTATGAGGTCACAATTGGTGGGATGTGGGAAGAGTAAAAATGATAAGGTGTCCATTTTTTTATTCTATCTAAGCTGAGAGGCCCATTTGTAGTCTTTTTTCCTACCTTCTACTCCACCATGGATGCATTGGGAAATGCATTCCAAATTCCTTCTTTTGAGACTTTTGTGACCGATTGACAAGGGAGCAAGCCAAAATTGCCTAGTTAGAGGGGGCCTCTATGAATCATGCATTAGTTGCACAAGGATCTCAGAGTAAATGGAAGAAGAAACCTAAGCCTAAGACAGAGTCCCATGAGTCCTCCACCTCTTCAAAAGAGAACAAGCCTAAGAAGGAGAAGTTTAGTTGTGTGTATTGCAAGAAGAAAGGGAATGATGAACATCATTGTTATACAAATAAGATTGATGAGATTTCACATCTTCTTCAGAAGAACAATATTCCATTGCCCTCATCTGTGACTCCTTCTTCTACAACCTCTGCATCTCCATCTGCATCTTCATATGAATCATCATCCAAACCTACACAGTCAGGGAATGTAGGATTTGCAAGTGGTAAAGAAGATAAACTCTACATGGGTAAAGGACATGCCTTGGTGACTTCTACATTTCATTCTGGTCGTGATAGATGGTTTTTGGATTCAGGTGCATCTCACCACATGGGTTTTTCTCCCTATCCTTTTTTGGGTCTTCATCCTACTGATACTTCCAAGATTTTGTTGGGAGCTAGTAAACTTTTGGATGTTGCAGGGGTAGGCAATGTTGAGATAGGTGATGGTTGTTTCAGAGATGTATTGTGCATTCCTGATTTGCATACAAATCTACTATCTATCTATTAGATCACTCATGGTGAGGTACCAAAGACTATAGAATTCACAACAAATTTTGTTTTCATTAGAGAGGTTGATACTGGAAAATTCATTTCTGTTGGTAAAGTTGATCATGAGTCTTGCCTCTATTCCTTCTCTCATTTTTTTGATGATGATGATTATGAGCCTCACACCCCTCTTGCTAGTGTTGCCAAAAATTCCTTGAGAGGGATTGGCCACTTGAACTTTGGAGTTCTTTAGACCCATGTTGATTCTTCTCCTCTTGTTTCTTTAGAGGTTGGTTCTTCAACATATTAACAAGATGTTTTTGATGCTTCAGATCTTGTTTTATTAGATGAGTATTTGGTAGGCATCTTAGATTTTTTTGTGGAGTCTCATCTTGTAGATTTGGGAGACATACTTGAGGGAATTTCTCTCCTCTTTGATGACAGTTTCAACATGGTTGTTGATACATCTAGCTTGTCTTTGGAGATTAACATTGATGAGCCTTCACTTGATTTGTCACATTTCTTGGTTGTTTTTTATCATGATTATGTGGTGGATTATTCTGTTTGGAGACTTCCTCTTTTCAGTTGGAAATGGAGTGGCTTTTTCTGGTGGACTTGTTTCTTCCTAAGGGAAGAGGAGTTGCTTGTAGGCATTGGATCATCTCTTGTTTTCAAGCATACTTCATCAACATTGGAACTTCTTCATTATGGGGGGATATAATATCTCCTTTTTTCCTTCCTATGGGGGGATCATTTATTGTATATACATGATGTATGTAGTCCTTGGGGTGTGTGATTGAGTCCTCCATCCATGCTTTATTTTTTTTTCTTTTCTCTCTTTTGGAGAGGGGTTTTTTCTGACAAGGTTTTTCTCCTTATCTCTAGTTGTGAGAGATTTATTTTTGCATTGTAAATGGGTACCTGACATGATTGTGTAGCTAGGACCCATATTGCATCTTCATTTTGCATAATAATTCTCCCTAAGTTTTCAATTAAGGGGGGGTGTTAGTGTATTAAGTTTATCTTAGGGTAAATAAATTCGGGCGATTTTTTCTCGTAGGGTAGTTTTCTCACCCGTTTGATATTTTCATGGCTTTAAAAGCCTATACAGTATATATTTTAATCATCTCAATCTATTCACTCATTTCGGTGAAATAATGTGTGTTTCTCTCTATTCTTGAAGGTTCTTTGTTGTAGATGGTGCTCCTAGGAGGTGGTTGACACCAACAAATATGGTTATTTAACTACCTCCTTGTTAGAGTTTTGGGATAACATGATCCAACCTCCAAATTAAACATCCTTCCTTATGGTAGTGTGGGAGATTGGTCCTTTTATTCTTTGGAAAACCTAGCTAGAGCAAATTATATGCATTTTTCAAGGGTGTTGAAGTATAGTTATACAAGTTTTACATAAGATTAAAGATATTCTCAAGAAAAGTATTGAGGCCAAGTTTAGTATGAATGAGTCTTTGTCTTCCATAGATGGTTGTGTCGCTAAAATCTTGGATTTTGAACCATATGGTGCTACTCAAACTAAGCTTGATCATAGAATGCAACCTTCTCAAAAGGTGAATAGGTTGAGTAAGTGTTCTTCTCTTGCTAGTGATTTCTTTAATATCGACACAAATTGCTCTACTCAAGGCAATCTGAATGCAATAAGGATTGGTGGAATTAATCAAGATAGTAAGGGTTACTTCCACTTTTTCTTTTGCTTATGTGAGATTGCATTCAAATGCTTAAAAATACAAGCCTAGGAAATTCTTAAGGCTCTAGCCAAGGTCAATGATTAAGGGTGGAAAAAGGTAATTTGTGAAGTACTTATATATATTCTATTATTTTGGTTTCCTTGTTGAATAAAAGGAATTTGCAAGAACCCTAATGGAGATTATCTTAGATGGATAAGAGAATTCTTCTTGTGGCCATAAATTTTGAATCTATATATCATTTGTTGATACCCTTAGAGAGTGGAATATGGTGGATACTTTTCTATCTAAATAGGCCCCAAAGTATATGTGTAACTCGAATGTTATAAATAGGGGACACTTGGTCCAAGGTAAGACCCAATAAATTCTTCAACTTATCTAAAATGACCAACTAGAATAATTGTTGTGTGTTGATCAAAGAAAATGCTATGATGGATGGGAGATTTAGTATTACTGGTGGTAAGATCAAATGGTACTTAATGTATATGTATTTGGGCAATGCCTTAACATGGTATTAAGCATAAATAGCTTCCCTACAAATGAAGAATGGCCTACGAATTTCAAATTGAGAAGATATTGAAGAGTTGCTAAAGAAACTATTTTACCTTATATGCTATGAATAGGATAGAGAAATATAGTAGCATTATTTCCAACAACGGCAAGAGAAACATAACCAAGATTATTCTAGTGATGGAAAAAGATATGGTGATGAAATATCTTGTCAAATTGTTTGGGCACCTTTGTAGGCTTGTTTAATGACAAACCTCAAACACTTAGTGAGGTAAGTGCACATGCCCATTTTTTAGAGATGGATAAAAATAATTCAGCTCATTCAAGGGAAAAAGCAAGATAAAAAGGATGGATAGTAGGGGAAAGATTCACAAGATGAAAATAAATGGAAGGGTTAGACATTGTATTAAAAAGAAGTAATATAATCTATATATAGTTTTACCTCAAGAATTTATGGAGTCAATTTAAGTGAGAAATTTACAATAAAGCAAAGGTTTTCAAGTGTAATACACATTAGCATCATTATTATAGCTTTTATTTGCAACAAACATGTTTTTACATGGAAAATCTATCACATGGCAAATCTATCTTCAATAAATAGAAAAAGGTATTGTCAAACCTAAATTTGACGGTGGAGTTTACATATCAAGAACTACCTTTCAAATGTGTTTTTTTTTAAAGTATATTATACATCAAAATATATCTTGATAATTTATCCATAATTTTTCTTTTTATATGACACAATCTTCTAAAATTTAATTATATTTTACAACAAAAATTACCAAGTACAGCCATGAGTGGGGCAAATGTAAACTCTTCAGGTCTTATTTTGTTGTGTGCTTTTATATCCAATATCACACATGCCTGACTTTCAACATTCTATTTTCGCTGTACAAGCATGAGCGAGCTCCTTGATTTCTAGAAGATAATGCACCATGCTATCCTTGGCCTTAAATCTGATACTCTTAATATGGCGGTGGTGGGAATTCCGGACGTCTATAAGACCCATTTCCATTAGGCTTAGGAGATGGGGGAACTAGACGGCCTCTTCCTCTCAGCTTTCTCACTTCCATGACACTATTTCCACCCTCAAATGGCAACACATTTGAGGAATCGCTTACAATTCTTCCAGCTGTTCTTCTTACAAAACCACCTGTATTAGGCAGTATCCCCGGCAGTGAAGCCAAGGCTAAGCTTCCCTTATCAACACCTGAAATGAAAACATAACGCTGAATATTATCATGGCATACATTCATATGGTTAATCAAGCAAATATATTAACTAAAAGAGTTAGTTTCTATGAACTGCCAAGATAAGTAGAATCAAGGATTAATTATGAAAAATTTTGGATTCAACATAAGTAGAATCAGGGATTAATTATGAAAAATTTTGGATTCAATTGTGTATGGTTATTTACATTCAGTGATTCATCATCATAAGAGGAAAATAATTATTATTCTCTTCTTCCTAATGATGAATCACTTAATTTTATTTTCCTCTTTCTGATGATGAATCATTGACTGTCGAACGTCATCTAAATAACCATACACAATTGAATCCATAAACTTTCATAACTAATTTTAATAGACTGTAAAAAAATTATACCTAGAGTACCATATTTGTTTTTTCCTGTTTGTTGTAACACTTTAACTACACTTTTTTTTTGTGTCTGATACAATGTTGATTTACATTACTCCAACTGAAGCTACCCAAAGTACGAATTCTACTTCCAACAATATGAATAGAAATACCTGCTCCTACAGACGTGTCATAAAAGAAGAGAAAAAGTAACAGAAATAAAACACGCCATGTTGCAGCAACATTCTTGACGGTACAAGAATTCATCACACAAATTTTGTCTTGGGAGTTCCCAAGAAAACTATATTCTTATACGCCCAAAATTTCCATCTAAATATTTAGTTCACTTCTATCTATTAACTAAAATTTACCCTTGACTGATGATACGTAAAAATAACCCAGATTTTTTTATTGAACATAGTGCGTTGGGTTGGTGAAGTTTGACTTAATATATTTTGATAGCTTGAATTTATCACGGCTACGCAACCTAAAGATTCAATCTCAGGATTGACAATTGATTCAATGTAACGCATGCGTTACTGTCAATGACGTCACGATGAATAATCAAGCAAAAGTCCTGAGTAGTGGGGAGATGCATGCTTTTGCATCTGACTAGCAGTGAAATTTTGGCAGAAAACTTGAACGTTGAATAAATAAATGGAAACGTGGAATACCGCGTGAGAGGAGCAATCCTATGACCAAGAACGCCAAAGTGGAATGGTGAGAATAGGCCTTTGGTCTATGTTGGATGTTGAGACCAACTCAGCAGGTTAAGATAAAGACTATGGACATAGTCCTAATTTCACTTTATAAATAATTAAATAATTATACGAAAATTTCTTCGTTTTAAAAAATAATCTGACTTTTATTCTTTACATAAATTTATAAATATAGTTTAAGTGGTTTTAGTTATATATGTGGTTGTATTTTGTATGGAAGGTTTATGTTTGAATTTGGATAAGGGTAAGGTTGTTGTTCTCAATGGTGGCCTTAATGATGATCTAAATAAGTAAGTTTACCTTTAATCTTTGTTGTGTGGATGTCTAAATAAGAATCTGAAATAACTTTTATTTTAAATTTCATGTTTTATGTAGGTTATTTTATTTTTTACCTTTTATGTGGGTTATCCACTTATAGTCCAAATTTGGAGGCAATTGTAATTATTTTCAGTAAGTTATTGCAAAATTAGTGTTTCCACCATTTTCACCCCCAAAGTTGCAAATCAGTAAATTTATTGGATATGTTTTTAGAAAGGAACAACCTAGGCCCAAGTAAGTTACAATATCATTTTTAGATCATTTGGATTTGTTTTGTATGATTTATTACAAAATTATTTTTGCCATCATGACAAGGCCTAAAACAAGGGGAAAAAAGAATTTTGTCACACTTGAAAAATATCCAAGCAATGATAATGTGAAAATTGAGAAAATTGGTCCTAGACGTAATGGGTCTATACAAGAAAAAAATCGGCAAGAAACCAAAAGGATTAAGGATGACATTTTGTCAACAATGGAGAAGTGAATTCAAGAGGTAGCTAAGTTAAGTAATATCAAGAGAATAGTTGAATAATTTTTTTCTAGACAAGATTCTAGAGATTCCAAGCATATGGAATCACACAACAAGAATTGAGAAGAATATGATGCTTCTAAAGTACATCATAATTATGGTTTTGATTCAAATCTCAAGATGGATCATCAATCAATTATACTCTATGGCTAAACACTTCACACCACATATGGATATGCGGAATTTTGATGGCAAAGATTTGACCAATTGGCTTTATCAAATAAAGCAATTATTTGATCTTCATCATGTTCCTTGTCAACAAAAGGCTGTGATGATATCATTATGCTTGAACCTTCACCAATTCATTTGGGATCATTGGCTATGTGAAGAGAATAAAAAGAAGGGATATGTGGTTGCATAGTCTATTTTCTAGGAGAAGTCACAACACATTATTGTGAAAATATAACGAATAACTATTTAGATAAATTACCAAGTTAAGGAAAATTTGGTATGGTCAAGGATTATATTCATTAATTCCAAAAAATTCTTGAAGAGTGGAGAATATTGCAAAGGAAAATTTGAAGGAATAATTCCTATGGGGTTTGAAGGACCGCATTGAATATAAGGTACATATGTTTTATCCATATTCAATATCACAAGTAATAATTATGACATGACATGTAGAAGAAAATTTTATGGCCAATTGAAGGCAAGGTTTGGTAAATATGAGATAAAGTATCTCCTACATAGTCATTTCCTATCTTATTAGGATGACTCCACAAAAAAATGAAGAGAAGAGAGTGAAAGGGTGATGTTATAACTGTGATAGCTACTATAATTGAGGACATGAATGTACTAAAATTAAATTAATCTATATTTAAGGGCTAAGTGAGGAGGATGAGGAGGAGGAACCAATATTAGACGGTGATAATGATATAGATGAGGAATTAGGAGATACTAAATGTACCATTTCTTGTCACACACTTGTTAGAGTGAGCACCTAGCAAATTCTCAAGGTTGCAGGTTTCCTGAAGAAAGAGAGAATTATAGTATTGAGGGAATCAAGAAGGTATCACAACTTCATTAACAAGAAGTTATCTACCCATATTTTTTATATTTCATTTTCTATAATTTTAGGTTTGAATTTCAAATGAGGGAGCTATCAAATTTTTAATAAAATATCATATTAACATTAAATCAACCCATGGAGAGTATCAAATCAAATACCTAATGTTTGTGATTCCCATAGGCACAATATAGAGTTGGGAGTAGAGTGTCTCACTACATTAGAAAAAATGAGATGAACTTCCAACAATTATTCATGAGGTCTCACTTAGAAGGAAAAATGGTTGAAGTAAGAGGGTTATGTGAAAACATCCCATAGATGGTAAGCTTTCATCAAATGTAAGAGATGAATAACAAAGGGGATAAAGGATCTATGGCCTAATTTATTTAATTAGTGCCATACTAGTCAAATTCTCTTATCCAACCATTTTTTCTTAGAAATTATAGATCATCAATCAATGGTTATTGGAGATATTTTTATAAGGTAACGCATCCTAAAAGGGATCAAGATAATTTCATTAAGCCGGCACTACCAAGGATTCAACCGCCCAAAATAAGGCCCTATAGGCACCCTTATATACAAAAAGAGATTAAGAATATGGTTCAAGAGATGCTAGAGGTAGGTATCACTAAGCATAGATAAATTTCTTGGTCATCTCTTATGGTGATGGTGTGTAAGAAGTATAACACTTGGTGCATGTGTCTAGACTATAGAGATCTCAACAAGTACACCATCAAAGATAGTTTTCCTATTCCATTCACCGATGATTTACTTGATGAATTGAATATAGCTATATATTTTTATAAAACATGATCTTAGATTACACTATCACCAAATTAGAATTAATCAAGAAGATATTTTTAAGATATCATTTAGGACTTATAAGGGTCATTATCAAATTGTAGTGACATAATTTGGTCTTACTAGTGCTCCATATATATATTTTAGTTTAATGAATTTCATCTTTAAACCATGTTTGAGAAATTCACATTAGTGTTCTTTGGTGATATATTAATTTATAGCAAGATATGTGAAGACCATGTTTGCACCATATAGATCATACATTATAATTTTTGAAATGATACCAACTTTATATTAAACCTTTCAAGCATGATTTTGGTGGGTATGTGTAGGATCATGGTATGCCAAAAAGTGGCAATGGAGAAAAAATTAAGTGTTTCATCAACTCAAAAATGCGAAAATGCCAAGTTGACTTTATGTGGCTTGGGTGTCAGTACACACTACCGAAAGCAAAGCCCAAACCTAGATTTCCATATCGGATATCTAATTTGGATCGGATATCCAAATCGGATATCCGATTTGTGACACACATATATATTTCATTTCGGCCTGATTAAAACTCATTTCACATTTGTTTAACCACGGGCACATAGTGAAAACTTCATTCCTCAAATTAGATATTTTATTTCCCAAATCCATCTTCAAAAGGTTAGATTCTTGGTTTTTCTTTGCTCTAATCAAATTTTCAATTAGATTTGTGTAATTTTAGTTAATTTTTATAGATTTTTTTTCAAAATAGGGTTTTTGATAGATTTTTTATGAAAAAATTGAGTTTAGTATGGATTTTGATGAAAATTGAATGTTTGTAATGGATTTTGATTTAAAATAGTGTTTTATGTATTTGGATTAAAATTAGAGAATTTTATAGATTTTGTTAAAAACTAGGTTTTGTTGGATTTTTTTAAAAACTAGGTATTTTTATAATATTTTCATTTATATTGTCTAATTTTAATTAAATTAATTTGTTTTTAACTTTAATCAGGCATTATGGCTCTTGACAATGAAAATGCACAAATACCAAACGCTCCACCACCTCCACAGCCATCAATTGAAGAATTAATTTGTGAAAAATTGCAACAATTAAGGGGCATTTCTAAAGTTTATATGAGAGTCCCTCGATTATCTAAGATGTCAAACACAATGAAAGAAATAATTAAAAATATAGAAACCCTCTCCTCCAACATAATGCCTTTCATTCATGGCGAGAAGACATGAGAGAATATTATGCATGTGGATTGTCCTATGATGATGTGAAAGATCTCGGAATAACCAAAGCCAAATAGCCTCTTTATTTGTTAACCCCTCGCACTGGTTTGTGGTTAATGTTAATAAAATAAAACTTTCTATAAAATGGTGCACTCATAGAGACATTGTAGAAAACTTTTGGGATCGTTGGTGTATGGTTTTTTTGAAACCACCGAACAACAATTGTGATATACCATTTTACTTTATAAAAAAATTATATGATGAGTTTGTGTTAGGGCATCATGTCAATTACTTTGACATTAAACCCTTCCAGGGTGTTGGTGGAGGTATGCCCCAAGATAGACTAGCGGCAGTTAGAGTAATACCCCACCCATATGTTCCCTCTCCTCCCCTTCCTCCGCCACCTTCAGTATACCATCCAGATATTATGCAGGATGTGGCCACACAGACTATCCACACTATTCACTCTTTGAGTGGTCTTTTGGTTTTGCATGCCTCTGTAGTAGCTCAGCCACATTCTGGTGATGTTGGTGATGGCTCGAGTGCTGCTGCGTCATCCTCGTCAGGTCCACATATTTTTGTACCACATACTTGCTCCATGTGCCACTAGATATGCTTGGGTCCTCTTGTACATCCTGTCGAGCATCCCTTGGACACTTCCGATTATGACTTCCATGATGTGGACATTATAGATCATACGCAGGGGAGTGGAGCACACCATACAGAGTCCTCTCCTGCTAGAAAGGGGGACATTGGAATAGTGACACATGTAAAATTTAAGTTATGAATTCATAACTTGCATTTGTTTTTAAATGAATATTAATAAGAGATAGTATAATGTACTAATATTTATTTACATGGTCTATTTAACAGTTGATGTCCAAGGAGGAGCTGACACAAGTGACAGATAGCACCCTGAGGGCCATTTCATTTGGCCTCCACATGCACATAGTATATATTTTTGCACTCACTCATTTACATTTATTTATTATATACTTTCTTGTCATTTGAATTGTCATTAATGAAATTATATAATAACTTATATGTTTATCTTATTTTCCTCTTGTAGGAAATACCTAGTGCGAGTGAGGTGTAGCCTTGTCCAGATTATGGAAGTGCAATGTTGGATAAGGGGAAGGTAATTGAACTCAAATTTGATTGAATTAAGAATTTTAATATCTTATATTGATTATACATACATCGACATAGATTGGTAGTTTCATATGTACTTGTCATTTTTATGTGCAGGGAATTATGAGCTATACGTCCTTGTTGACAAGGGCCACAACACCCGAAGCAATATGTATTGGAACACTTGAAGGAGTAGGTGTCAAAGCACCTCAAGGAGGAGGTGTCAAAACACCTAAAGGAGATAAAGAAAAAGATCAACCTAAAGAAGTATGTGTTCATTTTTTTTGTGTTTGGTATTTATATGTTCCTAATGCCGACAATTGTATGCTAACTTGGATCGCACCTTGTTTTGTTCACCTATATATATCGATTGAAATTACAAAAGATGGTTTGATGGGTTCTTTGAAGGGGCATATTCTAGAACTCCTGACCCTTTGAAGAGATGGATATTTCGGGTAATCAAGATTACAATTTTAGAGTTCAATTATAATTTAATGTATATTGATTTTGATGTTAATTATTCAATTTTAAATTATATAGTATAACTAATCTCAATTGTGGTTGACTTTTTCTTGTGCAGCTACCTTCAGAGGCAACAAGTGCTTCAAAGAGGCTCCATTTTGATGATCCACCAGTAGTTTAGGATGGGAATGAACATTTTGGCATGTAAATATTGAATAGATACCAAGATGACATATGCCACATTGGCAAAATTTTGTTTGAGTTGGCGTTGATGCCATTTTGTATATGGACATACACTTGATTATTGGATAATTTGATATAGAAGTTGACAATCGAAATTTAATTGCCTCCCTCATGTGCATAATTAGCATGTCCTAGGCTGTAGATCTGAAGGGTGGTCGTGTCAATAGCTTTCCATTATGTCATTTTTCTCATGGATATTGTTTGAGATGATGGAGTTAGATACTGTGGAACCCATGTATCCACCCACTCACTTGACTTGCATTGATCCCACTCGCACTTAATACAACTCTGACAAAAACAAGCCAAATCTCGTGTCCAAATGGTCCATGTGCTTGCATCTGAGCTTCGAAATGAATGCATCTTTGAAGAATCTTTGATTGTGTGACAATCCAATCTGCCTCCCACTGTACCCTCCTCAACCAACCAAAAGAATCTGCGCACTGTTGAATCAAAGTGTCCCTCACAGCTGACAATGTTGAACTACACCAATCAATAATAGAACGTGCATCACTAAATTTTTCTCCTGAAATATTCAATTGCTCCTTAACTAGAGCTCTTTTTACACATGCACCTGCTCCATCGTGCTCCCCTTTCCCATGCCCAGCTTCAAAAAAACTCCAAATATGAGGTACACCTCTCTCTACATGCATTCTACTCAACCAATAAAACATACAAGCATTCCTGAATTGACCTGTGCAGTTATCTAACCAAATGAAATGTCGGCCCATTGTTATATCATTCTCCTGCAAGAACTCAAAAAATTTCTCAAAATAATGTTGGACATACTCGGTTGAGTAAGATCTATCATCACTCATATAAAAATGATGCTCTCTTATTATCTTTCGATCCTCCTCTGTACTATCATGTGCATGTCTAAATGTTATGTGGACAAATATAGCAATTTGAATGGAATTGTAATACTGAGATTGCACCTCATTTTGTGGTTGCAATGTGTAGTTTTCTGCAAAATCAACCACTGATATAATAGTGCCAATCAGAAAAGAGTCCTTACATAGTCTAAATTGTTGATCCAACCACTGAGACCTATGACTATGCATTGCATACTTGTAGAAGAGATTGTCCTTAAAATCTGAAATAAAATCAGCAACACTACATTCTTTTGAAACCAACTCACATCTAGAACCTTCACCTCCACTCTGCAAAGTATATTTGACTGTCTCATATCTCTTTTCTCAACAAGCTTCTTTCCAAATTCATGTTGGAACCCTCATGAGAAACATTGAACAAACTTTGACATGCCACCACATTGTGAGCACTTTGCATTTAAACAATCATTTCTATAGAAAAAGCAATCATCATCTCTAGAACATAAAAATAGATCTAGCAAGTCCCTTGATGATTTTGGAAGATGCATTGCACCACACTCCTGCAACATTTCATTTTCATTAGTATGCAAAGTAGAGCGGATATAGCATAATAGTTCATGGTACATTGAAAACTTCACATGGTATTTACAACAAGTATTACAAATTTTAAGAGGCACACAATAAAATGACTTCAAACCTTCAAAAGTCCTTTGTGATATTTCCATATTTGGATGTGTTTCGATGAATTTTTTGAACATTGTTTGGCTTGATTCCAAGAAATGTTTAGGATGTGGTGTACAGTCTTGATTTCCAATTCTTAACTTTAAAACATCCTTTGCATTGGGTGATACTCTAGAGTTATCATGCCAAAATTGTTGAATTACTTGTTTTACATTATCAATTAGCTTCTTATCAACACGTGGAAGCCTCCTGGAAAAATCCCATGTATCATTTTGAAGAGGATCATCTATTCTCTCTTATTGCAAGTGCTCTATCCAAAGTTTTGATTTATGTCAAAATCAATACAAAGTTTGTCTCATATGAGCATTTTCAATTGATGGCTTTACTGGGGCAGTTGTAATGACTCTTCGAGCAGCTCTCTTATCTTTTTTCTTGTTAGTTTTTCCAATAGACTTGAGAGCATTAAAAATATTTTTGACAATAATAGAATTTTTTCCAGTCTTCTTGTTCACACGAATCTTCAATTTGGCTAGCAAAGGTCTCATCTTTTGCATCTTTAGCAATTGTACAAAAAGTTGGCATTGCTCGTTCAATGTCTTATCACTAAAATATTGGTTGAAAAGTCTTCTAGCCCACAACCGAACAGTTCGTGTTGACCTTTTGCCTTCAAAATTGTTTATAATATTCTCATCAAATTCAAGTAACCATTTAAGGATTCTTGAGGGTCTTGAAATTGGAATATGTCTTTCTTCCATACAAGGTTCTTCATTTCTCATGTAATTTGGTGAAACATAATTTACACTTGCTTCAATATTATGTTCAAAATCTTCATTTCCAACATTTTCACCTTCAATTTGAATCATTTCATTCTCAATTTCAGCACCATATTCAACATCTTTGAATCCAACATTTTTACCTTGACCATTTTCATTATCAATTTCAATATTTTCATTCCCAATTTGAATATCATGTTCAACATCTACAATTCCAACATTTTCAGCTTGAATATTTTGAGTATCAATTTTAACATTTTCATTCCCAATTTCAATATCATGTTCAACATTTTCACCTTCTACATATTCAATTTCCTCTTCACTAGAAAGACCAAAGGACTCAGATTCACCAATATTTAACATACCTTGTCTTCTCTTCCTATGACCTTTATCTTTTTGTCTATATGCTTCAATTTGTTATTTTGTAAGGTTTCTCTTACGTTTATGCTCCCGCGACTGCTGCTCCCCATTATACCTCATAAAAGATGTTGAAAAATCATAGTTTATGACAAATTTGAGTGGAAGATGCTCCAAAAAGTTGATCTTTGTCCCTTCCTCTCTGAAACCACACATTTTTCGCCTGCAAAGCTTGAAAAAAGAATGTAGGGTCCATTGGAATGAAAAAATGGGGCCATATGGGGTTTTCCTATGGCCCACAAATCGGATATCCGAACAAATCCAATATCTGATATGTAGAACTCTGAAAATAAAGCAAATTTTTAATGCTCCCCAATGGCACAATTTTAGTGTTTCAAATCAGATATCCGATTCAAATCGGATATCCGATTCAAATCGGATATCCGATTCAAATCGGATATCCGATTTGAATCGGATATCTGATTTGAAACACTAAAATTGTGCCATTGGGGAGATTCAAATCGGATATCCGATTTGTGCATGCATAACTTTACCATAATTAGGTGGAGGT
>VDFB02015268.1:190530-281325 GCA_007258455.2 Sequoia sempervirens | reverse complement strand
TACATGTTTTTGAAATAATATAGATAACTTATTCAAATTTTACGTCAAGTTGCCTAACTCTGATTTTTCTAAATTTTCATTGCCACTTAAGGGCCTGTTTGGCCCATCATGATCCTGCTCATACCCTGGTCTTAAATAGGTGGAGTACACTTGCATGACATATTGTATCATGAAGGATTAAAGGATGATCTAATAAAATAAAGGCTATGATGGACCTACTCTTAAAACACTAAAGAAATTGAGGGTTTCCTAAGACTCACTAGATACTATTGAAGATTTGTGAAGGACTATGACCATATAAAAGAATCTCTCATAGCTATATTGGAGGAGGATGTTTTTAAATGGAATAAGTTTTCTAATAAAAAATAAGTGATTGAAAGAGGTTATGTGTTATACCCCTACCCCTATTGTGTGTACAGTGTTATGAGTAGTCAGCTTGTGGCTACCTTAACTCTTAATTAAGTCATATTATCATTATTATATTTTTATTTAGTTATTTAGGTCAGTGTATAAGGCTTATATAGGGTTATCTAGGTTGGCCTGGGTGATATCCAGGGCATAATTATTCTATATATAGGAGGTATCTAGTTAGGTTATTATCATCATGTTGAGTATTGAGTTTATATTAAAGAATATTGGAGGTTTCCCCCTTGAAGTGGCATATTATTAAATCAAGTATTTGGAACATATTTCATATTATATTCTTCTCTTGTGCAAGTTATTTCATTACAAGTGGTATTAGAGCATGATCTTGGCACCATGATGACAAGACATTTTTTTCAATTATTGAGGTCATTTTGTAAAACACATATCTTCCATACTTGAATGATTTTTTTTCTAAATTTTAAAGGGTTTTTTAAGAGAATATTCAAGTAGATATAGTAAAAATTTTAAGGTAATTGCAACATAATTGAGTGATTTATTATATAGAATTATGGTTTCTTTCCAATTTATTTGGAAAGCACATATCTTCCAAATACTGCTGAAATTATTGATAATTTTCAATAATTTTTTGAATTAGTAAGAGAGAAGTCTACAATAAAAAAATTAGAGAAATTGGAGAATAATTAAGTGATTTATTATAGAATTATATAGTTTCCAACAAACTCGCTCTCAACATTGCAAAACACCTAATTTTTGGGAGATCTTTCTAGGAAAATGCAACCTAGGCCTTGCTAAGTTACCAAAAAAATTAGAGTATTTTGACTTTATTTGTGTGATTTATCGTAAAATTATCTTTCTAAAAATTCTTCACAACAAAAATTAGCCACAAAAAAGAAGAAAAAGAAAAATAGCAAGAAGTAGAACAAGAAAAGGATAAAGAACAAGAGAAAGAGAAAGAAAAAAAGCAAAAAAAAGGACAATATCAAGAGCAAGATAAAGAGAAAGAGCAAGAACAAGAAAAAGAACAAGAGCAAGAACAAGAGTAGGAACAACAACAAGAAGAACAAGAAGAGGCAATAGTAGTAGAAGAAGTAAAAAAGGAGATTTAAAGAAGAAGAAAAATAAAAAGTTATAATTGAGAAAAATTCTTTTATAAAAAGGAGGGCAATGTTATGCCCCTACCCCTATAGTGTGTATAGTGTTATGAGTAGTTAGTTTGTGGCTACCTTAACTCTTAATTAATTTATATTATCATTATTATATTGTTATTTAGTTATTTAGGTCAACCTAATGCTTATATAGGGTTATCTAGGTCAACTTGGGTGATATCCTAGGCATAAGTATGGTATATATAGGAGGTATAAGTAGGTTATTATCATCAAGTTGAGTATTGAGTTCATATTGAAGAATATTGGTGGTATCCCCCTCGAAGTGGATTAGGAGTTTTCCCCCTTGAATTGGTGTATTAAATTATCAAGTCTTTGTAGCATATTTCATATTATATTTTTCTCTTGTCCAAGTTATTTCATTACACTATATGTACCACTCTAGTTCTAGCCACTCCATAATTCATCAAGGATTTTGTTGTGGCTTGTGTGATGCTTTATGAAATGGTGTAGGAGTATTTATTTATAGAAAGGTAGGCCCTTGATTTTAAAGTCATTAATTAAAAGGTAAGAATTAACTTAAACCCATTTATGAGAAGGAAAAACTAGTTAATCTTTATGTAGGGAAATATTGGAGGCTCTAATGGGTATAAACTTCAAATAAAAGATATGCCATGATAGTCTAAAAATATTTTCTAGAGCAACAATTATCATATAGATAGAAACAAATATGGCTAACTAAGATGTATTATGAATTTAAGATTTTCTATAAGAAAGGGAAGGATAATATTGTGGTTGGTGCACTATCTAAGAAGGATGAGAATAAGAGGAATTATTGAGCACCATTTTAATTTTACAAGAAAAATGGGTTGAATAATCCAAAGCAGAGTGGTAGAATGATGTTGCTACTAGTAACCTCATTTAGAAATTATAAAATGATCCTAACATTTCAAATAAGTTTTGTTGGAAGGGAGACTCTTTTTTTCATAAAGAGAGATTGTACCTATGCAATATTGTCACCCTCAAACATAAGATTATTAACGAGATTCATGGTTATCTAATTGGGGGTCATTCAGGATTTTTGAAGACATATCATAGAATTAAGAAGGATCTCTTTTGGAAAGGTCTTAAAGGAAGTGTTCAAAATATTATGGTAGAATGTTTGATATTCCAAAGAAATAAAGGGAGATAGTTAAGGCACCTATTCTTTTGCATTCCTTATTTATTTATATCCCATGGTGGAAAGAGGTCTCCATATATCTCACCATAGAGCTTTCAATATATAAAGGTAAGAGTTATAACATGGAAGTGGTAGACCACCTCACCAAATATGCCTATATTACATTACCTAATCATTTTACAAATATAGTGGCAAAATAATTTATGGAGAATATACAAAACTTACATGGAACCCCAAGGGGTATTGTTAATGTTCATGATCCTATATTTACTAGTAAAATTTGGATTGATTTATTCTATTGTTTGGTTACTTAATTGGATTACATCTCTTCATGTCATCTTTAGTTATATACGAAAACTAAGTTCATCAATAAATGCTTGGAAAGGAATCTACATTGTGTCACTTTAGATAAGTAGTCTCAATGGGTAGATTGACTACCACTAGAAGAATGGTGGTATCATGTATTTCCATATTTATTTAAAAAAATACCACTTATGGGATTATATGGATACCATCCCTAGGTAAGTGCAAAAAGATGGGGGGCCAAAAAGGGGGCTTAAGTGGCCACTTTTTTTCTGAAGTCAAGAAATACTGACCTTCAACGTGAAATTGAGAATAGTCACAATCAAAATTTTGAGATGCAACAAAACAAGGATCGTATTGCTTTGAGTCTACTTTCTAAACTACTAATTTATTTTGAAAATGGTTGAGATTAAGGGGTTCAAAAGAGGGGACCACAGAAATTGGTGTTGTTTTTGTCAGAAAAATATAACATAACAACTTTTGTGGGTACCTAGCATGGTGAACTTTCTTTTAGTATTTTTAAAATCACTTCAATGAGAAATTAGCTAACAGTATGTAGTTTATGCTCAATTTTTCTGATAAATTTGTAATGAGTATTTGATTTTTTACTAATTTTCAAAGTGGACACTTCTTGAAAAATAGAATTTTTGTCGTGCTAAATTTGGAAACTAATTGATTTATTTTTTAATATGTGTAGAATGGAGTCTAGTTTCTAAAAATGTAATTTATTTGAAATTTTGATGAACGGTTAATTTATAATGAAAAAAATACCAAACACTAGTTTTTGCCAAAAAAGAGATACACAAACAAAAGAAATTATAGATCAAAGGCTTAACATTGTTAAAAAGTGAAAAAAATTACATCCTTAGATAGCTAAGAGAGAACCTAACATTACCTAGGTGTTCAATTTTTTTGACATTGAAACACGTGCAATGTTGATTGTGTGCACGAACCCGATTATGTGAAATATTATAGAATTTTCAAAAACACATCTTTCGACATTGGGAAGACCCTCCAAGCCTTTGGTTGGTATTCCAAGCAAAATACCAAGCCCAAGGCTTGGGGATTCCCAAAGCAAGATATAACATGTTCGCATTATTTCTTAGTTTTGACAAGGTTTTTGTGTTTATGCAAGACATAATGCAAGCACATTATAATGTTTTCACGTTATGTCTTACTATGTGTTAAATGTTACTCTATTGAATGTATGTTTATATATTTGTATGTTTGTATGTATGTATGCAAGTGTATGTCATGTATGTATGTATGCATGCTTGTATGTATGTATGTATACATGTATGTATGTATGTATGTATGTATGTATGTATGTATGTGTGTATGTATGTATGTATGTATGCATTCCTATATGTTGTTGGAAATATGTGCCTCAATCAACACAGGCTGAAACCTCTGGAAAAGCAAAGTCGGTATGACCTTCATTGTGTCTGGCCGACTAGCAGATGTGAAACCTTTTGAAATAGTTTGGTCGCTGTGACTTTGTTGAGGTCTTGTCGACTGGTGTTATCGCTGTGGCATGTTGATCGTTGTGACAGTTTCTATCTCTCACCGTGAGTGGAGATCTCTAGCCGATAGGCCACTCTTATCGTATATCGAGAAGACTCTAGGCGACAAGCAGTGTCTGGGAGATCCTTGGTCAAAAGGCTTGCTTCGGTATGAAGTCTCAGTGATAGCCAAAGTCTTGCCGATAGTTTTCACTTGGATTCTTCGGGGTAACACAGAGGCTTTGCTATGAAGTTCTCTTGGCGACTTATGTTTGTCTCACCGATGCTCATCGGGGTAACATGGAAGCCTCGGTAAGAAGTCTTGCCAAAGGTTGATTCTCTCGCCGAAAGTGGAACATTAAGGTGTAACTTGGAGGCATCGATATGATCTCCTGGAAAAAGTGATAAGTCTTTCCGACTGTTGAACGTTTCGTTATAACATAAAGGCTCAGTATGAACTCTCAGCGATAGCGATAAGTCTTAGCGATAGCTCTTTGGACTCGGTGTTGCCAATAGGAAGGACTCTGGTGATATCAAATGTTGGCTTTGTTGGCATTAGGGAGACACGGTTAGTGTCTCACCGACATGCCAACACAGGTTGAATGATTTGACTGAGTGAAGACCATCCTATGTGGCTTGTGTTCGACCAATCAAGGAGCCGAATGGGAACCACTAGCAGTTGGATTGTTGCGGCCGTTACTAAGAGGAAGTTCGACAGACAGGGGCGACATGGATATACTTAGTGATTTCAGATTGTAATCGGTTCGATGGATGTATGTTTGATGAACAGTTGGGTGAAGAGTTCGAATGGTGATCAGTGTGAATTTGATTCTGAGAGTATTGTAATGTGAATGTTCTGTGCAAGGTTGATCATTATGAATGCTGTTGTAAACTGACATCAGAAAGATAAGTGATATGTAATCTTTATTACTGTAATACAAAGTGACTTCTCTTGGTGTGGTGGGTTTTTCTCCCGTAAGGGTTTTCCCACGTAAAATTGGTGTTCATATGTGTGTGTCTAATTGTTTTTTTATGTTATCTCTTTCATGTGCATCTTAATTGGACTGTAATTGTAAAATTTAAAGGTATCTCTGTATTCTTCCCTGAGGTTTTGATGTTAGGAGAGTTGCTTCCGCACCTTAGCTTTCCTTACATATGTATGTATGTATGTAAGATTGTATGTACATATGTATATGTATGCTTGTATGTAAGTAAGATTGTATGTACTTATGTATGTATGCTTGTATGTATGTATGTATGTATGTCTGCTTATATGTATGTATTTTGTATGTCTTTAGAGGGAGGGAGAATTTTAAGAGAGAGAGAGAAATAATTGTCTACATAGGGTGGGAGGGAGAGAGGGTAGAAGGGAGAGAGACTTGAGAGAGGGAGAGGGGGTAGGAGGGAGAGAATTGAGAGAGAGAGAGGGAGTGGAAGAGAGATAGAGGGTAGAGGTCTAAGGTTAGAGGGTAGAGGGTTTAAGGGTTTAGGGTTAAGGGTGGGGGTGAGGAGGGAGAGACTTGAGAGAGAGGGAGGAGTGGGAGAGATATAGAGAATTAGAGGTGGGGTTTAGGAGGTTAATGGTAGAGGGTTAAAGGGTGAAGCCAGGAGAGGATAGAAGGAATGAGTGAGTGAGGAGAGAGAGAGACCTAAGAGTGGGACAGGGGTGGGAGGGAGAGACTTGAGAGAGAGAGAGAGGGGGAGAGATAAAGGAGTAGAGAATTAGAGGTTTTAATGGTTTAGGGTTTAGGGTTAACAGGAGTAGAGGGGAGAGATAGAGGAGTGAGTGAGAGAAGAGACAGAGAGGAGAGGGTAGGAGGGAGATCACTTGAGAGAGAGAGAGAGGGAGGGAGGGTGGGAGAGATAGAGGTAGGGTTAAGGGTAGAGGGTAGAGAATTAGAGGTAGAAGGTTTAAGGGTTTAAAAGGTTAGGTAGGGTAGAGGGAGAGAGATGGAGTGAGTGAGTGAGTGAGAGACTTGAGATCTAGGGAGAGGGGGTAGGAGGGAGGACTTGAGAGAGAGAGGGAGAGGGAGTGGGAGAAAGAAGATAGAAAGTAGAGGTTTAAGGTTAAGGGTCACAAGGGTTTATATGGTTTAGAATTAGAGGGGAGAGAGATAGAGGAGGGAGAGAGAGAGAGAGAGAGAGAGAGAGAGAGAGAGAGAGAGAGAGAGTTAAGGGTAGAGGGTAGAGGGCTTAAGGGTTAAGAGTAGAGGGGAGAGATAGGAGTGAGTGAGTGAGTAAGTAAGTGAGTGAGTGAGTGAGTGAGTGAGTGAGTGAGTGAGTGAGTGAGTGAGTGAGAGAGAGAGAGAGGGAATGAGGGAGATAATTGTGTGAGAGAGAGAGAGAGTGAGAGGCCTAAGATAGGGAGAGAGAGAGAGAGGGAGGGAGGGAGGGAGAGAGTGGGAGAGAGAGATGGAGATACCTGAGAGAGAGTGAGAGAGAGAGATTAGGGTTTAGGGTTTAAGGCATTGTGTATAGGGTTGAGGGATAAGTGAGAGACCTAGATGGATAACGGGGATGAATGTCTAAGGATATATAGAGAGAGAAAAGAAACCTATAAAAACTCAACTTTCTCATAACATGAGAGTGTTTTGAAGTAGTTGAGATATAGCCATTTGTTTAGCAAGACATAATGTGAGCTTGTTTTGTCTTACTCTAAAAATAGTAAAAAACTAAATATACCCATGATCTCTAGGCCCACATTCTACATATTCTCCTGGTTATGCATGTGTTATGATAAAAAGAAGCTTTTTAATAATTTTGTGAAGTGTGCATGCAAGTTTTTCACATTCCACCACCTTTTTTATGATCTTTTCACCACCTTTGCATGAAATAGCAGAGTTTTCACGTTGAAAGGAATATAATATCAATTCAAGTCTCAATTCCATTCAAGAGTGATATGCCACATAGTAGAAAATATTTTATGTCAAACAGACACTGAAGACTGGAGGTGCCATCTCTAGTTTAGATCGTCAATCATCAAAAAATGAGGTGAAAGCCACTGATAACCAAGCCGAGGCTTATATTTCTTGAAAGGGGTATATGGGTACCACTTCCAATCCTTCCACCAAGGCTTGGTGGCATGAACACCCACCTTATGAAGCATATCAACTAGAATGGCACTCACTAGGTTGTCATAGGTTTCACGGTCATGGTTTTGAAAACCATACTAAGCACATAAAGCTTCTCATGGTAGAAAGTGCATAGTGGGTCTATGAAATAAGTTTTGAAGGGTCTGGATGCCCTTCTTGTGAAACTTGAGATCCTTAAGCCTAGGACGCTTGGCTAATGGCCTACCCATATTGGAAAAAAGTGGTGACCACCAAAAATTCTATTGATTGAGTGAGATCCCATTTCGAAATCTACACCCAAACCATTGGAGCTAGGGCTTGATAGCCTCCCATGCCTGCCACATGATTTTTTCCACAAAATTTCCCATAATCTGGACTAGCTCCCTCATTACCAAAAGGTTTGAAATCCAATTCCCTTCCAAGAAGGTCTGTGTGCAAGAAAGCTGGACTGAATACAATGTTTGAGGAGAATTTTCTAGGCCTTATTGCTAGTAAGAGCTCTAATAATTCATTTAACACAAAGAGAAATCCCCAAGTGCCACTAAGTGGAGAGTAGGCCAAGCCCACCTGAGTCTTTGGTTAGGCAGCAAAATTCCCAGGAAACATAGTGAAAGCCTCGGTGAGTCTCAAAAGAGGCCTAGAGAAAGTCACAAAGTATTTTTTTCAGCTTAGCATATGAGGCCTTAGAAGAGGCCTAACATGAAGAATAGTACACTTGAGTCACTACTAAAACTTTGGAGAAAATCTAGAATTTTCTAGCCAAAGAGAGTGGCTTGGTAATCCAGAAAGCAAGTTTCTACTCAATCTGAGAAAGAACCGCTTTCCAGAGATCAGCGGAAGAAGCTTGAAAGGTGAAAGGAATGCCCAAAAATCAAAATATTTCTCCAGGAGCAATCCACTTCCAACCATAATGTTGAATCTAGAGGGGATTGGGAAGGATGAACTATTTGTAGCATAAAGTTGTGTGCCATTGAATAGAAGAACCTAAGGCCAAACAAAAGGTCTCTAGGAAATCAAAAGCATCGTTGGCATTATTCTCTTCCAGAAAGGTAAGGAAGGAATCATCGGCGAAGTGGCCATTGACTAGCTGGGTTGGCGAGTTAGGCAAAGAAATGCCATGAACCTGCCCCTAGGAGACAACATGAGCTAGAATATATCCAAACCCCTTAGTAGCAAGCACATAAAGTGAGGGGGCAAGTGGGCAGCCTTGATGAATGGAATGGAACAAACCAAAGGAAGGGGACTAGCATCCATTAATGGTGATGCAAGTGGAGGCGTCAGATAATAACATTTGCACAACCTGGATGAATTGAGGACCAAAACCCAACATGAAGAGCATAGCGAAAATGAAAATCTATTCAATGTGGTCATAAGCTTTAGCGAAGTCAATCTTGATAAAGATTCCCTTTTGGTTAGAGTGTCTCACCCATACCATGCTTTCCCAAACAACAATAATGTTGTCTAGAATGAACCTAGATTTAATAAATCTAGTTTTCTTCAAGTGCACAATCTGAAGCAGAAGATGGTGGATTTTCAAAGCAAGGGATTTGGTATTAATTTTATAAGAGACATTGAGGAGCATGATGGGCTGCCAATTACAGATGTCCTTTGGATCACCAGCTTTAGGTATGAATTTTATATTGTCTTTATTAATAAGATTACCTAAGGATTTAGAATGAAAAGCTTCAAGGTAAACCTTATGCAAATCTTTACCAACACAATCTCAAAGAGCCTTGTAGAATTCACATG
Organism: Sequoia sempervirens; assembly: GCA_007258455.2. Classification (NCBI taxonomy): domain Eukaryota; kingdom Viridiplantae; phylum Streptophyta; class Pinopsida; order Cupressales; family Cupressaceae; genus Sequoia; species Sequoia sempervirens. The sequence continues at coordinate 272,030 of VDFB02015268.1, read as the reverse complement.
GGAACCTATCAATTCTTAAGGCTTTATCATTGGCCATAGTATTGACAACTTCTTTGAGATCTTCAATTGTGAGCAATTGTTCATAGAAGGCCTTTTGGGCTGAGGAGAGCCTATTTGGCACAATAGCAAGAAAATCTTGAAGCACTTGATGTTGCTCAAGAGTGTAATCTTGGGTTGTGAATACCTATTCATAGTACCTAAAAAATGCTTGGATAATATTAGGCAGTTTGAAAAGCACACTATTGCCCTCTTTGATCCGTTTGATACCAGGAAATGAGTGTCTAGCTCAAAGAGTCAGAAAAAAATATTTTGAGGCATGATCCCCAATTTTAAGCCAATGAAATCTGGCCTTGATTTGCACTCATCTTGCATCATAATTATCAATAACTTTCTTTTGATTCCTTAACTCTACAACCCTGACTTGTAGAGAAGGGGAAAAGGGGTTAGCTGCCAAGGCCTTGATGGCATCCCAAAGATCAAATGTTGTCACATCATAAGACCATCTACAAAAGATGGCCAGTTGGCACCCATAATTGTGGAGAAACCTCACAGTGCATATGATGAAATCATTCCACCATGTAATCCAACCTATATTGTGAGGTGGCCTACACTCCAAATTCCAAATAGTGTTGATGTGGGCCAATGTGGGCTTATGACTCAGTAATGATGTGTTCAGAAAAAAATGGGTCCTACTAGCATGGGGCTTCCTTAATTTCCACTCAATGCAAAATATAATGGGAAAGTGGTCTGAAAACATCACATCCACTAACGGTCTTACCAAAAGTGGTGAAGAGCCAGAAAAAGAGAAAAAAGATTGAGCCAAGATCATAACACTATCAAGGCATTTGAATATCCTATAAGACCTAGCTTGATAATTGCACCAAGTGTGCTAGAGAGAATGAGAATGGACGCGGCCAATATTAGGGTTGAAAAGACCCAATTTATTATGCATGCAGCACCATGCCTCTCTTTTGCCAACTTCCCATCAAAATGGAAGGGTACCATCCTTGTCATACACCACCTCAACCATATTGATATCTCCATAGAGCAGCCAAGTAGCAACTAGTAGTGAATCAACTATCCATCGCTAGAGAATAGATCTTTCAATTACAACATCATTTGAGGCATAAACATTAATAATCCCAAAGGAATGATTATCAATGTTTAGCAGAATCTAGATGACCCGATGTGTGGGGCCAGACCCATGATCAATCACACAAGCATGTCATTATTGGGATGGAAGGGTGGCCGCACCACCACCTCTAGCCTCATGATTAGTACAATACATTTTATTGGTTGGCCAAATAAAATAGCAAGCCAAAGAAAGTAATAAACCAGTACTTTCACTTCTTAAAGACACAAAACATCAATACCAACATATTTCTAAAGAGTATCCCTAAGAGAATACTTCTTAGAGAGGTCTGTCAAACCTCAAACATTCCAGGAAAGGAAATTCATGATAGAAGCTCCTCCATTTCATCGAAGTCCAGCTCATCTGGAGTGGAAAAGTGATTATGTAGAAATTCTAGTGAGACTAATCCAATTTGAATGGTAGGAGACAAATTCCTTTGTTTCTCCTGAACATATTTTCCTTCTTCCAGAGATCGAGAAGGACTTTGAGACCTCCTGTGAACTCTCGACACAGGAGGAGATTTAGTTAGCTATGTAATCATAACTGAGGCAGGTTGGGGCGTAGCCTTGGGCCTTGGCCAAGTTGTACTTAAGTGATATTAGAGCCTGTATGGGCTTCCTTCCCCTTCACATAAGGGTTTGAAACTTCCTTTACTAACTCAGGGGTTTTGGTAACCATCCTAGAGCCATTGGACTTGTTTTTTTGGTTAATAACCATTGTCCATTTTTCCTCTAGTTTGGCGGTAACACCTTCCACCTGACAAGGCTTATTAGCATCCTATGGTGGTGATGGAGTATAGGGAACTACCAAAGGGAAATCCTTAATCTTGTGGTCAGCAGACTAACATCGATAACAAGTATTCAACAGATTAAAATAAGTGACATTCTAGGTATGCTGAAAAGAACCAATTTGAATATTAATGGAATCTTTAAAATCCTGTGAAATGTTCACTTCGACAAAGACTCGCTTTTAAGGGAAATCTTGAAAGAACCTATTTGGTTCAACATAAATAACCCTCCCTAGAGAGGAAGCAATATGTTGTAAAAAATGCACACAAGGAAAAGGAAAACCAAAAAACTCAATCTAGACTAGAACCCACAACTTAGTGTCATCTGAGATAGTGAAGTCCTAGGTCCATGGCTGGAAAACCAGCAAAGAGGACCAGACATACCAAGGACCATGGTTAGGGATTGCCTGAACATGACTGACCTCTACAAAGTGAAAAAGAAAAAGTCTTTAGTCAAATTTTGGACCATATCAAGGCGGACCTTATGAGGGACCTAGGCCTTTTGAACCCATTCTTTAAGCACACTTTCAAGGGGAGTCCTCTCAAAAAAATAACCAACAAGAGTATGCTACTCTAACCATTAACATGTAGAATCAAAATTTGGCATGACTAACACATCAGTCGAGGAATCAAAATACTTACCTCGTGGAACACTTTCAGAATAAATTTCTAGGGATGCTTGTTCGGAGGAGGAGCCATTGAGTATGAGTAGAGTTGTCAAACTGCCAACAACAACAAGAACTCCTAGGTTAGAGCTAGTTGTAGGCATAATAAAACCACAAAAATCATAGTAAATGCAGTCGTACACACAGAGTAAATGAAAAATCCTATGCCTAAGGCATGATATGATGCAAGAGGGGCCAAGGATGACCGCAGACACAAGTAACCCTAGTAGAGTTCATTCACCCTCTATTTCTTCTAGGACCCAATTTTTAATATGTATTTTGTAAAATTTTAGTGATTCAAATTCAAGTTGCAAATGTTGTCTTGTGGAATCTATTTTTTGAGAAATTAGATAAACATTTATAAATACATAGTTATTTTATCATTTCAAATCTAACAATTAAGAAACAACATTATCCAACATTAAGGGAACTTTCTCAAAAGAAAACATTATTGTCAAGAGCATTGAAGAGAAGATTCATCAATTATTTACAACAACACTCAAGATCATATTATCATGTCAAAGTTCATGTGTGTTCATGTCATATTTTGGAGCTAACATTGTGATGTAGATTTTGAGCATTGAAGCATCAATCAATCAAGCCAATTCATGCAAGATCCAAGCCTCAGAGTGATGTGTTTGATTCCATTCCTCTAAGGGAAGCCATTAAGGGTTTGGTGAGTTGTAACAAGCTTTGTTCATTCATCAATTCCTTCATTTTGTCATTATTTCATGATGAATGTTTAATTACCAAACCAGGGTTTGACCAAGGTAAACCCCCATTCACCCAAAAACAAACATTTTTTCTTCTCTCTTTGTATGTGTAGATTTACAAGTGAAGAAGGATTGAAAGTTGATCAAAGGAGTAATTTTGTAAAGCTTTATTTGTTGTCACCATTGTTTCCAAGCCATGGAAACTCACCTAGAAATTTTATTTCCAACTTTCTGATAGTCAAACCCGAAGAAATCATAAGCTTAGATCCAAGATCTAAAGACTACAAAAATAGATTTTGGAGCCCTAGCCAAGGACCCATTCACCCCTGGGTGAAATATTCCTACTATAGGCCCGAAAACCTACTTTTTATGCTAGGTGCACACCATTCTGCCCTTCTCAAATCTGCCTACAAATTGGCATTTCCATTTTTACTATCATAAAATTCTGCATTTCAAGTGATAGGTCATCCAATTCACTTTGTTAATGCACTTTAAATCATCTCCCAATATTGCAAATCAGTCATTTCTGTCATAAGAAAATAACATATCCAAAAATAGGGTTGACTCACCTCAAGGTTGAAATTCAACTCTATCCCTTTGAAATCTCTTTTTCTAATAGAATCAGGGAAAGAGTAAGTGTGTTTAAACCTTTAGATCACACACTTTTTAATCATTCCATATTGGAAACCCACACTCACTTACCCCTTTTCCCCACATTTCAATTTCAATATATTTTTTATATTAATTGTAATGTAGGTTTTGTTCTAATAATGATATTAGAGACCTTAATAAAAATAGAGTACAAATAAATAGAAACTTGGTGAAAGATTGAGATATTAGGGGATTTTAAATTGAAAGGAAGTGTCTATTTTATTTATTTTTATTGTGTAGAATCAAAATTTTAGTATATTTCATTGTTCCAATATAGCAAAGGATATGATAAAGCACGAGAAAACTACTAGATATGAGAAGGGAAGAAATGTGTTGGAGTTTTATTAAAATAATATGGAATTTATCATCACATTATCAAAAAGAAATTGAAGTTAGTTATACTAACATTGTTAATCTCAAATTTAGTTTTGAATTTTATTTCAAACCTGTTGAAATGGTATATAGAGCATTCAAATCAATCATTTGTCATAGTAATTTGTACTAAAACATAATACTTTTTTTAAGATATTATCATCATTAGTTGAAATGAAGCATGCATGGATTCTTGAAAATATAATATTTTTAAATTTTTTTAGACTGCAAGTATTGGGTAGCCCCCCTATAAATTGCAGTGCGTCTGGTAAATTTTTTTCACATGACCGGTGATACATTGAAAACATAATATTATCATCTAAAAATTTTACTATTTTTTTAACGACATAATTTTTATCTTGTAAGGGCACTAAAATAAGTTTTATTAAAAAGAGTTTATTTGGAAAAGGTATGGAAAAATGGCATGTGGAACCCATGTTTGAACCTAGATATTAGAAAAAAAAGGAAAGACAAATTAAGCAAAATAGAAAGTGGAAAGTAGAATTATATAAATTACCTAATCATTTGAATGAGTGTAAAATATTTTGCAAGCACAAACTTACAATGTGTAAGAAAAATATTTTATTTTCTAAACAACTTAAATATTGTCATGATCCCTTTGTAATCTTCAAATATTCAAATTTCAATATTATATCAAATTACATTTATTCATTGATTATAAAATTAAATAAATTTATTTTTCTATTTTCAACATTTATTATATTCAAAATATACTTAATCTTAAATATTTATTATTAAATAATCTAAATTAATTATACTTACTATATAAACATTATTACATTAAGTAAAATCACACTTAAAAACATTCATAAACATTATCTGCTGCAGAAGGACAAGTCCGCAGATGATGGTGAGGAGGACGCTAGCTTTAAGGAACTGCTTAAGTTCCTCACGATGGATTGGATGACTGCTATTAAGGACAAACCATGCATGGAAGAAAAGAATTAGGCTTTTGGTTCTTTAAGTTTTTTTATAGTTTATCTATGACTATTATGTATATGTTGTTTTATGGTTGGTTTGAACCCTGGGGGTCTATGGACTCGACTGCTCAGTATCATGCTTGCATGATGGACTCTTTTTATTTTTAGTCTTTAGTGTGTTTTGTAGTTTCTGATATGTTTTTCTGGGGATGATGGTTTGGTTTACTTTGTTGTCACTGTGTTGTTAATGTGTTTGCTCTGGATGGCCTTGGTTGCTTTGTTGTGATGGGACAACACCCTTGTTTTTGTTGCTTTTTATATCAAAAACATTCATAAAATTATATAAGCATTAAATTTTGATTTATTGAAAACCACATAAATCTATTTTTGACCCTCGCAAAAATCTTGCACTCTACATAGATATTTGGGGACCACATTTTGTGTGCTCCATATTCCAATGTTGTGCTTCACCAAAACATTTTCCTAGTCAAGTAAGCATTGTATTTGGTCTTGTGGTTATTATTAAAAACAATACTTTTGATGACCATTGAATTGACTTAGACATGCGAAAAGAAATATAAATGAAACAACTCAGAAAATTGTAAGATCATGACTTTCTCCGTTTTTAACATTTTCTTCATTTTTTCTATCTTGTGGATGGTTTTTTCCACATATTTGTGGTGGATTGAACTTTGAATGGGCTATAAATCTCCCTCTCCTTCCAAAACCATCTCATCCATAGGAAAGACAAGCCTTTGGGATTTGCAAAGTTTGCTACTCATTTTGTTCTCTCATAGTGAGAATTATAATAGTATTGATATTTTTCTATTTTTGCAAGGCAATAAAAATGGGTGTGGGCATTTGGGTGGTGTTCTTACTGCTGCCATCTATTATTTGTCGCTCTGCATGTTTACAAGAGGAACACAATTCTCTTTTGGATTTCAAATAAGGCATTAACTTCACTGATTACAGAGAATACCAGCTTGACTCTCTGGAATCGTAGAGAGGGTTCAACTATTGCACTTGGAAAGGAGTGGGCTGCCACCCACACACTGCCCATGTGATCACTTTGGATCTCAGTCACTCTTACATTCAATGGAGTGAAGTTCGAGGGGGGCTATTCCAATTGCTACATTCGAGCACTTGGCCTGAGTCTCTTATAATTACTTTAACTCTCTTTCCATCCCTCCACAAATTGGAGAGCTAAGGAGATTGAAGTATCTAAGCTTAATTCACTGCAGCTTTATTGGCTAGATTCCAAGAGAGCTGACTAAACTGCAGCAATTGGAGCACTTGGACCTTTGGGCCAATAATCTCCATGGAGCCATTCCAAGGGAGATGGGTAAGATGTCCACCTTGAAATTCCTTGACCTCTATGGGAATTATGGTTTGCAGAGCAACAAGTTGGGTGAGTGGATAACACATTTGAGAGGGTTGGAGCATCTTGGACTAAGCTACATGAATCTCACTATGGAAGAAGATACTTGGTTGGAAGGATACTTGCCTTCTCTCACCAATCTCACCACACTTTACATGAGCAATTGTGGGCTTTCAGGAGAAATTCCTCCCTCCTTTGCAAATCTCTCATAGCTTCGAGAGTTGGAACTTTTAGAAAATTCATTTAGAGGTAAGATTCCTACCTTTCTTGGAGCTCTCCCTATGTCATATCTTGATCTTTCGAGGAACAATTTGGAAGGTTTTATTCCGTCATCTTTAAGTGGCCTCTCCAATCTAGAGTATCTTTATCTCAATTCAAACAAATTATATGGCAACATTCCATCTACTCTAGGGAATCTTTTCAAACTGCATTATCTTGATTTGAGTTCAAACAAATTAAATGGCAGCATTCCGCCTACTCTTGACAATCTCTCCAAATTGAACCGGCTTGACTTGCAAGATAACTCTTTTAGTGGTCCTATCTCAACTTCCTTTGCTAAGCTATCCAAGCTTGAGGGGATTTATCTAGCCAACAATCGCTTAAACGAAATTTTCACATTTTTTATTTTGAATAATTGCCCCAAACTTTCTTATTTGGATCTCTCAAACAACATGTTGACAGTAAAAATTAGTGTGTCTACCATTCCCAAATTTTAGCTTGACTATTTAGGTTTACATGAATGTAATATTAGAGGAAATTTTCCTCCATTTATTTCAACTCAATATTTCATTGGATTCTTAGATTTGTCAAACAATTCTCTAAGTGACTTTATTCCAAATTGGCTTTGGGAACTCACATCAATTGAGTACATAGATCTCTCAAATAATTTATTTGATGGATCAATTTCAAATTCAATAGACAAATATGCACAACACCTTCGTTTTCTCTCGTTAGCCAAAAATAATTTTAGTGGTTCTATTCCAAATTCTATCCTAAAATTGAAGAGTTTGAATATTTTAGATTTTTCAAACAATAATTTTAGTGGTCAGATTCCCCATTGTTTAAAGAATTGCTCCATGTTGCCTCTCTTAAATCTAGAGACGAATAACTTAAAAGGGATGATAAAAAAATATTTGTAAGGGAATGAATTCTCTTGAAACATTGAAATTGGGAGACAATGTACTTGAAGGGCATATTCCATCATTACTTGCAAAATGAAAAAATATGAAAATCCTTGATTTGAGAAACAATAATTTGCAAGGGAGCATTTCAAATTGGGTCAAAAGCTTGCACAATCTCCAAATTTTGATATTGAAAAGTAATAATTTTGAGGGTACAATCCCATTGCAATTAAATAAACTGCAAAATCTTCAAGTTTTGGATATGTCAAAAAATAAAATTTCAGGGGTTATTCCAAATGACTTTATGAAGTTAACTGCAATGGAAAATCAATCAGAAAACATAAAAATCCTTAAATGATGTATCTAATAATATAGGAATATTAAAATATTATATAGATGAAATAACAATATATAATAAAGGACAAGATATGGAGTTTGAGACAAACTTGAGATTAGAAAAATGTCTTGACCTCTCTAGCAATAATTTTTCAGGTAACATTCCTTGGAATATTAGATCCCTTAAAGGTTTGATTGTTCTCAACATTTCAAGAAATCATTTCAGTGGCAAGATTCCCAAATCTATTGGAGAGATGGAATTGCTTTAATCACTTGATCTTTCAAAAAAAAAAACTTTTTGGGGCTATTCCTAGTGAGCTGCAACTTCTCACATCCTTGATTTACTTTAATGTTCCCTATAATAACCTATCATGGATGATACCACAAGGAGGACAAATGATGACATTTGATTCTACATACTTCTCCAACAATTCAGGTCTATGTGGTCTACAAATATATGTGCCATGCTCAAGTAGCTCTCCTGATTCTCCAGAGGTACATGAGGAAAATACTGAAGGTTCAGAGGATGATATATGGTGGGATATGGGAATGGCAACTGGTTATATAGTTAGTTTTTCAATTGTAATGGGAATGTTGTGGCTCAAAAAAACATGGAGCATCCTATGCTTCAAATCCATGGATGACATTATTATCTCTCTATTTGAAATATTGAGAGAGCATTTGTATTCTACAAGTTAGAATCAATATGTTAGGTTTGTAGTCCAAATAGTTTATATTTTATAGTATAAGTTTTGTTATGATAAAATAAGACATGCATCTATGATAATTGTTCTCCAGATTTGTTGAATGTAAAGTTTTTATTTAATAATTCTAAGTAAATTTTTATAGAAATCTTTGAAATTATTGTAAATCAATATTTATAAAATATATTTTCAATGTATTTGTTTATATTAATTATAATGTATATTTTGTGCTAGTGGCACACCTGATATTAGAGACTCAATGAAAAATAATTATAGAAAAATAAAAATTTAGTAAAAGAGTGAACCATTAGAAGATTTTGGTTTTAAAGAGTGGTCATTAGATTTATTTTCAATAATAGTGTAAAATTATTTCTTAGGATACATTCCAACATTCCTATCTACGAAAAGATACACTGGAATATTCCATCAAATTTTGAAGTCTTTTGTGTTATTGGAGATTACTAAAAAGATATTGAAGTTTGTTGTATTTGCATTGGAAAAATGCTCAAATTTAGTATTCAAATTTTTTCAAAGCTCTTGAAATTTAATAGGGCATTCAAATTGATCATTTGTTACATTAAAATAACCGAAATATAATACATTTCAACATTGGTTGAAATGAGAATGGAGAGGAGCGGGAAGAGGAGAGGAGGGGGAAATTTGAATTCTGGAGATGATGTAGGCGAAGAAAGAGATGATTCAGAGGAAGCAGATGAATCACTGCTGGGAGGCGACTTGTGGTTGGACATATGTATGGTTGAAAGAGAATGGAGAGGAGTGGGAAGAGGAGAAGAGGGGGAAATTTGAATTCTGGAGATGATGCAAGCGGAGAAGGAGATGATTCAAATGACACAGATGGATCACTATTGGGAGGTGACTTGTGGCTAGACAAATTGTTTTTATTGTGTTGTTGGGTTGTGGCGGCTTCGTGCTTGTTTCTTTCATCTTCTAGTCAGGTGGAGGTGGTGCGGAGCAAGCTATTATCATCTAGTTGGGAGGTGAAATTTTTTCTTCTTTGTCGGGATAGGGTGGAGAATGCCATTGATCCTCTAGTTTTTTACTTCTTATCAGCTTTCCCTTCACAGTTCTTCTTGAGGGTTCTGGTTGTGGCCTTTGTGGGGAGCACTTGTTTTTCCTTGTAGTTGGTGAGTGTGTGCTTTGGGTTTTCTGAGGAGGTTTGGTTGGAGTATGGGCTTATTTATGGTCCTTTTGGGTGTAATGGGATGACTTGGGTGCTCTCTTTGCTGGCCTACTCTCTTTTTGATTTCTTCTTGGTTTCCCTTAGCCCCTCTATGGTGTTTATTTGGTGGTGCCTTTTTGGTGACTCTTGCCTTGGGTGTTTTGTGGTTGTTGCTAGATTCCCTCTTGTGGACTGGTGGTGCTTCCCATTGGTTGGTTTTGTGGAGTTTTCACCTATCTTTGGCTCTAACCAACATATTGGGGTTGCTTGGGTGTTTTATGGTTTGGCCTTCTCTCAGTTTCCCTCTTGTATGGGTTCCCTTTTCCCTCTTGGTTTTGGCATATGGCTTGGGGAGATTGTTTATGGATTCTAGTGTTGTCATTGATGGCAATTGAAGTCATTATCTCATTCTGTAGATCAGGATCTACTTATACCAGTAGGAAATGTAGAAGACAGTGTGTTACCAACATAAAGCATGAAGAACAGGGTATTCAGTCAGTTAGTCGATTTGTATGCTTCACCGGATCATCATTTTGTGTTGTGGATCCTAAGGAAAGTTTTTTAAGCATGTATGTTACCTTATTGGGAAGTTTTGTGGTGTTGTAGCAATCGGTGTACGAGTTAGGAGATTCAGTAGAATGATTTTCTATTTATTTTCTCATAGTGGCCAACTCAATGAATGTAGTGTGTCGTGGATGTATAAGGAGTAGTTGTTTAATTTTTTCTAAGTTTGAGAATATTGTTTTGGGTCCTAGCTATGTCTTAGCTGACTTGTGTGGGTGCACATTAAATATTTGTCATGATTTGAGCCGATTGTTGGAGATTATTTCATGTTTTGTCGAATCCGACTTAAGTGATTAAAATCTTTGCTAGTGGATATATATATGAGATCGGTAATTCAGTTTTGAGATAGAGGACGAAGTGGTGAGAAGGTGTGAATGTGTGAAAAGAGTAGAAAAAATGTATGATCGAACATCAAAAGATCAATTGAGTAATTTTTTCTTGAGTGGAAGAAGATTATTGTGAATTAAGGCAGTGTAGAGTAAAGCGAGTTGCAGGATCAGACAAAAGGTTCATAATTTGTTTTATGTGCTTCACTGGAACTAAATCCAGGCATTTGTGGATGTTATCTTCTCAGTTCAATTTTTTTTGTAATCACAAACATTCTATAAGGTAGTGAGCCTTCCTTATTTCAAGCAGTGAGCTCTAGGCAGTGTGCCTGAATGTAAGTGCATTCCCTTTTATTCATACTTTTAACAGAGTATAAATTGTGGATTAATCTCCACCGTGGTTTTTCCCCTAACAGGGTTTCCACGTAAAAATATTTGTGTTATGGTGTTTTGATCATCTTGTTCATGTGCTTTCATCTTTATTTATGTTCATGTGCTAAAAATGGTTTAAGATTTGAATTGAAAGTCTAATTTGTTGAACACTAATTCACCCCCCCTCTCAGTGTTTGTTGAGTCCAACAATTGGTATCAGAGCAAAGTTCCTCTATAGAATTTTAACAGCTTGAGTTGGATCTTGGAATAAAATGGAATCTGGTGGTCTTCAATAGTAGCTTATGGTGGCACTTGATGATCTTGATCAGTCTAAAGCAAAAGTCATGGAATTAAAAGAAAATCTTGTGGATGCTAAGAAATTCATTCAATCATTGAAGGATAAAATCAATGAGTGAAGAGAAAAGAGGAAGGAACTTTGTGATCATTTGAAGCAAAAAGAAAATAAAATCTTGGAAGATGTTCACCTGAATCAGACCCTAAAAAAGATAACTAAAGAATGTGAAAAACTTGCTAGAAATAATGCTACTTTGAAGCTTGAGATGGAATTTGTGGAAATAAAGGTAACTAAGGAGATTGAAGAAAGGAAGAAGAATGAGGAGAATCTGGCCCAGTCTTTAAAAGAAAAATCTGAAGAATGCAACAAAGTAAATAATGGATTCATTCAATTGGAGATTGAATTGCAACAATCCAGAAACAATGAACAAGAACTTGAAAGACAAATAGTTATTCTTAGTGATGAACTCACTATTGCAAATGAGTACAAGGAGAATTTTAGCATCAGTTCTGCTAAGCTTGATGAACTGACTAAAGGATAGAAGGATGCAAATGATAAGTGAGGTCTTTGATATGAGCATGAAGAAAGCTCCAGATCTGAACATAAGGATTCTAGACAAAAAAATTAGATGAACAAAGGCAGAAGGTATCCGGTAAGACAGCCTAATGCTCAGATTTTTAATGGTTACTGCTTTGCTTGTAATAAATTTGGTCATATGGCTTCTCAATGTAGAAGTAAAATAAATTCAAGAATCCCATCATTTCTCGATCAATGTTTTAATTGCAAAAAGCTTGGTCACGAGTCTATTGAATGCAGAACTATGTATGTTAGTTTAAGAAATGTTAAATGCTATACTTGTGAAAGATTTGGGCATGTTTCTAATCAATGCAAATCAGGAGGAAATTAGTGGAATGAGTGGTCTAGACAGAGAAATCCGGTGTGTTATAGTTGCAACAGATTTGGTCACATTGCAAAATTCTGTAGGAACAAAAATATGGACAGAAGAGGTCTGGTATACAGAGGAAGAATTTTGCAAAAAGATGACAAAGGAAAAGGAAAAGGAAAAGTGACTATAGAAGAGATAACATATCAGATGAAGAAAATGTGGGTAAATAAGAGTGGATCTAATGAAGGAAAAAGCTCGTACTGGAAGCAGCCTCTGGTAATTCCTCCAGAAATTGATCTCAGGCCATTGGCCTAGGGGGAGTTTTTAAGGAAAATCCTTTGGCCCCCTATCGGTAGTTGGCACCGAAATGCAAAAAATTGTTAGTAGCTGTGATAAAAGTTTGAAAGCACATCAGTGATCACTTATGTAGGAACATGAGAAGTAGAAGGTCCGAAGACAAATTTTTCTTTTGTTGTCTAAGAAAATAGAGTTATCGGAACTCCTAGGAAAAAGTATTTAATGCAGCTAAAAAGGTTAGGTGCGTGAAGAAATAAAAGGGTGTTTGGAACCCTCATTTGTCATGTTGCATTGAAGAAGAATAGAAGGAGAGTCTCTGTAGTGAAATCTCAAAGGAGTAAAGTAAATTCAACGAGGAATTCTTCAACTATTTCAGTTGCTTGTAGAATTTCAATATTTTGTGCTTGGTAGAAAACCTTGTTCAGTATAGAAAGTAAAATGAAGCAAATCAAAGGAACAATGAATTTGGATGAATATAGTAGTAGGAAGATCAAGGATGTAAGAAATTTGTTTCCATTCAACAAATTGAAGTGGCTTGAAGGTGCGAAACATAAGAATTTAGATGTCTGGAATGCATTTCCTTATTTCGTCAATGTGGAAGTGGTCAGGATTATCTTGAACAGATTGGATGATAATATCCTTACTTTGGATAAACCCTATCAAATTTCAAAAGAGGTGATTAGAAATCTAACAAGATTATGCAATATTGGAGATGTTTCGAAAAAGAAGTCAATTCGGAATCAAGTGGTTGAAACCCTAACTGAAGTAAAAGGAGATTAAAGAGCTCTATTAATTTCAACAATCAAAGATCCAATAAAGAGGTAAATTGCACACGAAATTTTATATAAAATTTTCTTCAGAAACAAGGAAGGATCAACCTCGATAGGCGCAGTTTAAATTTCTCACAAAATGATAATGGAAGATGAAGACTTTGATTTGTGTGGATTGTTGAAGGACCAATTGATGGAAAATGTGCAATTGATGAAGGGTGTAGATTACCTCTTCAAGTTTGGCACCCTAGTTATATGCATTATGATGTATTTTTTGAATTGCTTGCCTCAGAATGATAATGTGGTATGGAAGGAAAATGAACTTGTTTGTAAGAAAAAATTTAAACATTTCAATACTCTGGAAAATTGTGAGCAAGTTCAAGAAAATTTCTTTAGAAAGTTGTTGGGAAAGTTTGGAATAGTTGGCATCTCTCTTCCAATAAGAGCAGTTGAAGTTGGGTCCTCTTCTGGTAAGGTGGAGAAGAAGCAGAAAATGGCTCTAGAGTTTGTAGATGACATTCCTCCAGTACGCAAATCTCCAAGAACTGAAGAAAAAGGCAAAGAGCAAGTAATTGTGGATATACCAAATGAAGATTCTAATGATTACACTCCAAGAGATGAACCAGAATCAGTTGAACTAGATGTGATGATAGTAGAAGAAAGCGATGAAGAAGGTGCTTTATTTAAAACAAAGATATTGTAGATTGTTCAGGAAGAAGATGGAATGCAAAAGATTGCTGACATATGGTTAAATGGACCATCATATGAATAGGACTTCATTGAGGACACTCTAGGAAATACTTTGTGCCAAACAAAATTGAATTGGAAAGTTTGCAGAATGTACTTCCAGAAGAATTGATTAAATGTATCAGGGAGGCTATGGCCTTTGTGCCTCAGGACAGGAAAGAGGAAGAATTAATTCTACATCTGAAGGAGGAGTTTAGGCTATCTCTCGCCAAACTAAAAAATAAAATGAATGTGTTAAGGAAATGCATTGAATCAACAAATAAGGTCTACAATTATTGTCTTCAGTGGCCTCATGTGGTTGGTAAATACAAGGAAAAGTTGGAGCAAATTGAGAGTGAGTTGATTAGAATCGGTCAGGATTACAATATGTTTCAAGACTAGGATGGAGCATTCAAGAAAAAGATTCATGAGTTGCAGGTTAAGCATGCAAAGGTTCACTTTTCCAAAAACACTCTTATGGACACTTTCTGGAAAGTGAAGGATCTAATTGAATGCATAATGGAGCAGAAAATTGAGATTCTAAAGAAAGGAGAGAAGTTGGAAGAAGCAATTACAATTCCAGAATCCCTTATCCAGATCATCAACCGAACATTAGAAAACAACAGTTTGTTAATAATTGGGATTGTAGTAGATTTTTGGAAGAAATTTCTTCCAGAGATAAAGGATAAGTATAAAATAATTTTTTGACTTGTGCAGCGGTTGTAATTTCTCAAATTTTGATCAATTTTTGCATCAATAAAGGGTCAGAGAGTGTAGTGTAAAATTTAGCAAAAGGAGAGTAAGTAGTAAATTTTTTTCATTGATTTCAAAGGGGGAGGAGAGTAGTGAAAAAATTCTTGACATTCTAAGGGGGAGCAGTGTTTTGTTGTGTTTTGAATTTTTGAGTTTTGGTTCCGACACTTAGTCATTTTTTACTAAGTGTTTCCATCAATGCCAAAGGGGGAGATTGTTGGAATATGGCTTGGGGAGATTGTTTATGGCTTCTATTGTTGTCATTGATGGTAACTGAAGTCATTATCTCATTCCACAAATCAGGATCTACTTATACCAGGAGGAAATGTAGAAGACAATGTGTTACCGGCAGAAAGCATGAAGAACAGGGTATTCGGTCAGATAGTCAATCTGTATGCTTCACTGGATCATCATTTTGTGTTGTGGATCCCAAGGAAAGTTTGTTAAGCATGTATGCTACCTTATTGGTAAGTTTTTTTGGTGTTGAAGCAATCGGTGTACGAGTTAGGAGATTTGGTAGAATGATTTTTTGTTTATTTGCTCATTGTGGCCGACTCAATGAATGTAGCATGTCGCAGATGTATAAGGAGTAGTTGTTTAATTGTTTCTAAGTTTGAGAATATTTTTTTGGGTCCCAGGTATGTCTGAGCCGACTTGTGTGGGTGCACATTAAAGATTTATCATGATTTGAGTTGACTGTTGGAGATTATTTCATGTTTTGTTGAAGCCGACTTAAGTGATTAAAATCTCTCCTAGTGGATATATATATGAGATCAGTAATTCATTTTTGAAATAGAGGATGAAGTGGTGAGAAGGTGTGAATGTGCAAAAAGATCATAATAGATGTATGAGAGAACATCATAAGATCAGTTGAGTAAATTTTGCTTGAGCGGAAGAAGATTATTGTGAATTAAGGTAGTGCAGAGCAAAGCGAGTTGCAGGATCAGATAGAAGGTTCAGAAGATCTGTTTTATGTGCTTCACCAGAACTGAATCCATGAATTTATGGATGTTATCTTCTCAATTCAATTTTTATTGTAATAAAAAAAAAATGTAAGGAAATGAGCCTTCCTTATTTCGAGCAGTGAGCTCTAGGTAGTGTGCCTGAATGTAAGTGCATTCCCTTTTATTCATACTTTTAACAAAGTATAAATTGTGGATTAATCTCCACCGTGGTTTTTCCCCTAACAGGGTTTCCACATAAAAATATTTGTGTTATGGTGTTTTGATCATCTTGTTCGTGTGCTTGCATCTTTATTTTTGTTCATGTGCTGAAAATGGTTTAAGATCTGAATCGAAAGTCTAATTTGATGAACACTTATTCACCCCCCCTCTCAGTGTTCCTTGAGTCCAACACTTGGGTCCCATTTTCTTTTTCTCTCTTTGGGCTTGGGTCTTACGATTAGTTGCTTGTTTGGTTCTTTTTTTGGGCTATTTCTAGATTGTGTTCTCTTGGTTGGGTATTTTTCTAGAATTTTCCCAGATCCCAGATGGTGTTTCCTCTTGTTGTTGTTTATTGGTTGTTGGTTGGGTTGTTTTTCAAGCTTTTATTGAAAACCCAAATGAGTTTAAGCCTGAAAGTTGATATGGTTGCTCTATGACTGTTATTCAATCTTCTTCTCTCGGTCTGAAGTATGGTACTAGTGCTGCATTTACTGAAGTATGTTATGGTCGCTTGTTTGGTTGTTGTGCTGATTTTCTCCTCAGATCCTATGGAGGTGGATTCCTCTCCTTTTGAGGTGGAGATGGGAGGTGATGGTTTTTGGTTTCCCCTATTGCTTATCCTATTGACATGGATGCTTCTCCTATGGAGGTGGAGGTTGAGGGGGCTAGAGATCTCAAACTATGATGGACTAGCTTGTCGTGACATCCTCTCCAACAGAGGGGAACTCTCTCCTTTAGAGGTGGAGAATGACTTGGTTTTCTGGAATCGGGTGAGATTGTGCTGCAAGGAAGCTGATTTCTTATAGTTTTCTACCATGTATCCCAAAGCCCCTATTGAGCTAGGGTGTGGGGATTTTTTGGTTTTATTGAGAAATAGGGTCTTCTTGGTGTTTTACACCATTTTTTTCTCTATTTTTCTAGGATCATAAATGGATGTTCTGAGCAGTTGGTTTGTTGATGCCTAGCTGATTCAGCTGGTGTTGTTTGGTATTCTAGGATTAGAAATGGATGTTTTGAGCAGTTGATTTGTTGATGCTTGGCTGATTCAAGTGATGCTCAAGTGTACCTGTGGTTTTAAGGCCCCTTTCAAAACCTGTTTGTAAAAGGGTTTAAGGCCCCTTCTGAACCTGTTTTATGCATCTTGTTTTTTCTTGTCTTCCTCTTTATGGTTGTTGGTTTTTTGGCTGTTGATGGTCTACCAAGGCTTAAATTTGACAGTCGACCCTACCTCAAGAAATTTTTTTATGACAGTTATTTATTTGAAGTTGCATTTCAAATATTAAATGTTGTCTATTTTAAGAAAAATATGTATAGATTGAAAAAACATATATAGGAATAATTACATAGAAATTTTGACAGTTTAACTAAATTTTTTCCTTTCAAGTGATACAATATTCCTAAAATTTTAATTGTATTTTACAACTAAAATGACTAAATAAGGCCATACGGCCATCAAATTTAAGCCCTGTGGTATGCGTCTTATTTTTTAGGCAGCCTTCTCTTTGTTCAGGTTTCAAGTCCCTATAAAACCTAACTGTACTGGGTTTTGGCCCCCCATAAAAACCTACTTTACCCTTAATCAAAAACATTGGTTGAAATGAAGCATGTGTGGATTGTTGAAAATATAATATTGTTATCTAAAAAATTTATTGTTTTATTTGAACAATAGCATGATTTTTGGGAAAGGTTACCACATGAGTTTATTCAAGAAATTAGGGTGCATTCAAATGTTGAAAATCAAGTTCTTATGTAGGAATGTATTCCATAGAACCATTTGAAAACAATTTAATGTAATATGTCTTTGGCTTGAATTTCTTCAAACTGTGTGTTAATATTATTGGCTAAAGTCTCAATAACTTTATTCATTTATAGTTGTTAAATGATATGATGACTACGTTTAATTAATTAATATGAGCTTGTAAATTTTTTGAGAGACTTCTTAACATTAATTTGTCATCATATTATGGATATTGTTATTTTTTATTTTTATATTATTGAAGTAGATTCAATTAAGCATATTTCACCTAGCTACATATATGTAACTTGTCTCAATTTATGTTACTGCAATACTATTCTAAGTAATTGTTTACCTTTTCATATATTATTTCTATCATGAACTTGACTATGTAAGTTCAAGTAGATAAAAGAATCAATCTCATTACATATTGTTTTCTATCCATAATCAAAATCATAAATACAAACTACAAACCAATCCACATTATAAAAATAAATAGTGTTCCTATTAACTTTGCAAGCCTAGTATACTCATGGAAATATATTATTAGAGAAACTGTTCATATGAAAAAAAAGTTGTGACACTTAATTTTGTTAATTTAATAGTACAAGAGTATATTAGATAGACCTTAACTTGCATTCCTATTATAAGGGGAAACTCTCTACAATATTAAATTCATGTATTTATTGTAATATTAAATAAAATAGAGTTTAAATCTTAACTAATATTATATCTTAGTGACAATTTTAGGAGCCTTATTATGTATATACATCATAATTATTTATCTAGATGAAATTTTATTCGATATTTATCTTTAATTATCTTGAAAACAAACCTCAAGGAACCCCTGTTGATCCAAAAAAACCTAAAGAAAGTGGCAATTTCCCTCTTTCATGCATTGTACCTTATATGTTAATTACCTTATCATAAGTATAGACCTTCAAGATGATTTGACCCTGCCTAGTCTTGGATCTTAGTAACATTTAGGGTTTGTGGAGAGTGCACCTTTGAACACCAACAAATGACATTATTTCCAAGAATTTTAGCTTTGGTTATATTCTTTCTCAAGTACTTTACATGTGAATACCCTACTAGTGGAGAGAACCTACAAATCTTCATCTATACTAAAAACATCATCACTAATATTTTGACAATAAAAAATCATACCCACTTGCTCATTCACCTTTACATTAACCACTTCTTCTACATATTACATGTACAAAAATGTGCTCTACTACACTTGATCTTCAAAAAAAAAAAAATCCTCTAAAGGACATACAAATGTTGCATTCTCATTATCATATTTTTCAATAACACTATCCCCACATGTATCCTCATTTACCAAGATGTCCATGCCTTATGAAATTCATGTTATTATTGCAACTTAATGAAATTTTCTTCTTCCTCATTATCCTCTTGCATGAGGATATCTTCTTATCTACCATTAATCTGACACTTTGTTTCTTTGTGTTTTCTTTCTCCAACTTCCTCCATATCTTCACACAAAATATTATTAGAAAAATCAAGGGACTCAATTTCTCCCATTTTATTTTCTTCTTCTCTCCTCGTACTCATCTAAAATCTACTCACCTTTAAGATTCCAAACATCTTGGTTGTCTTTGCACATATGCTCTAGATTCTCACCCAACTTATTTCTTTTGAAGAGCTTTATCTTCTCCATATAAAAGAAAATTCTATAGCTCTACCCAAGGTTATCCTAATCCTCTTTCTTGAATAAATATCTACACACCCACAATCATATAACCCAAAATCTAAATGAAAATGATCTCTCATAAGACTTACAAAATAGTGACTCCAAATATTTACTCACATGCACTCTATAATGAAGTAACTTGCAGAAGGGAAGATAATAATAGTAAACATGCTACAAATACTTAATAATAATTTGCCACTTTTAGGGGGAATACCTCATAATCTACTTCAACGGGATACCTCCAACGATTTGTAATAAGAATGCAATACTCAATATGGGGATAATATACTAGGCACTAGCTACTATATATACATTATTTGTGTTTTAAAAATGACACATAAACCAAATTTGAAACCTAAATATTGTTGGAAGTTTGTTTTTCATTGAGAAGATTGATGGATGATGTTGATATGGTGTTTTCATTGATTTCAACATTGATGTATTGATGTATAACTGATGGTTTATGAGCATGATTGAATTGGCATTGTCAATGATGTCATCCCATTGACTAGTTTTAGAAGTGTTGGTCCAGAAAAGACCAAATGCATTAGATAATTTCCCAAGTCTTGGTGTAAAGTTTTAGTGTTCAGTGAACCAATTTTGTGGTTTCCATTGCTCTATTATAAAGAATCATGTCATACGGTTCTAAGGAATATTGGTGCATGTTGGAGGAATCTAAATCCAAAGTTTCAAGCCTTGAAGTCCTCCATAGTTGAAGTTATATTTGACATAGTTATTGTGGAAGAGTATATGATTGGAATGCTCTACGTTCCATTGCGGATGAATATTTTGCTATGTGGTTTTGAGGATGTGTTTATAGCTGTTAGAAGTGTGTATGATCTAAATGGCAAGTTCTTTGGAGATCTATGTATCAATTTATGAATGAACAATTGGTTCATTCTATCATTGCTTCACCAATGGTGTCGATCTAAAGGGTTTGGGATTGTGCAGAATTAAAGCTTGTATGGTTCAGACGTATAAGAGTAATTATAGGTCATGCAAACCTATTTTAATGGTTTACACATTCTAGTTTATTTCTCAAGGCATGCATGTTGATGTTTTGGGACAACAAGTTATGTGGTGCACGATACATCTAATTAGGCCAAACTAATTGATGTTTTTATTGGTTGTGATATATACACAAGGTTAATTCCTTGTGTGGTGATGAAAGAGCTGAGATAATTGTGTGAGAGATCTAGTGTAGAGAAGTGTGAAGTGTAATTGCAATGAAGTATGAAGTGTGTTAAGTCAGTTTTTTGAGCCTAATTGGAACTATCTTTAGCATTTTGTAGATGCATTGTAATCAGTTCAATCCCTGGTAGTGAGCCATCTTCTTTTCTATTCTAACAGTGAGACATTTCTTCTATTCTCCATAAAGTGAGTCCACCTAGCAGTGAACCATTCAGTAATATCTCGTAACTAGTTATAATATATTGTGAGCTAATCCTCACCGTGGTTTTTTCCTTTTTGGGTTTTCCACATCAATTTGGTATTCTTGTGTTCTTTGATGTGATGCACACTTTCTATGTTCCTTTCCATTATTGCAAGTTTAATGTGATGCATTGAATGAATGTTTAAAGTTGATGAAGTTAATGAATTTTAGTGAAAAATGATTCATCCCCTCTCAGTATTTTGGGTGTTAAACAAATATAACATCTAGGTTGACCTAATTATCTAAATATTAATAATATAACATAATAAAGAATTAAGGTAGCTCCACAAGTTGACTACTCAAAACCCTTTGCACACAATAGGATTAAGGGTGTAGCATTCCCCCACTCTTCAAAGAAATATTTTCCTCGATGTTGATTAATTATGGATGATTTTCATAAGGGATTCATCTTTGTATGTGGAAAATTTGGTAGGAAATTACTTCTATTTAATAAAATACTCTATGATTGTCCTAGTCCTAAGTTTCTTCATGTATGTATAGAAAATGAAGAGTCTTAATTCTTGTGATGGAGTCACTTTGTGGAGGGTAATTATGCAAGGAAGCTAAGGTAGCAGAACAACTTCCTACACTAATATTGAGAGGAGGATAATGCAAAACTTTACAGATCCTTTCAACAGTTACAAAAACTTAAATAGAAATAAACATAAATATCATGCATACCACAACATATTGATTTACATGGGAAAACACATTCCAAAATTTTCCCAATATATTATTCAGAAATCAGGAAGATTACAATATACTTACAGATCAAGCTTCTCACAGGAGGATCACCAACCAAAGATAGTGGCAACATGACCGCTATAAGACTCTCAAAATACATCAAAATATACAATCGTAATAGAACGCCTCATAAAATAGGGTTTTCTTCTAGGGAAATTCAAGCCAACAAAATATCGACCGTCAAATTTGAGACCTAATGATGAAAATTCTAGATTTATAATAATAAAATATACATAACACTTGACTTTCGAGGGTGCTGCCCTTGAGCCCCCATTGGGGCATGCAACCCCTAGACCCCCAGTTCCAAGGGGATGATCCCCCCGAACCCCTCGCGGGGGGTACCCCCTATGCCCCCTCATGCTTACCTATCAACAATACCTTATATAATTGCAAGGTTGAGACACACTTTCCCAAAAAATTAATTTCATAATAATTTTCTAAATGTGCTAAATAGTTCATGTTTGGGG
This sequence comes from Sequoia sempervirens, assembly GCA_007258455.2. Classification (NCBI taxonomy): domain Eukaryota; kingdom Viridiplantae; phylum Streptophyta; class Pinopsida; order Cupressales; family Cupressaceae; genus Sequoia; species Sequoia sempervirens. Next base: position 249,806 of record VDFB02015268.1, on the reverse strand, counting down.
AATAAATTTGGTGTGTGCATAATCTAATGTTGTGTTTCACCAAATATTTGTTGGAAGATTGGAAGTCTGTCATTGTTGATGCAATCTATCAACATGAGCATGAAGTGTACATGCATCAGTTGATTCATTTGTCATAGTGTTGTCATTTAAGTCAACATTGTGGGGAAGCATTTTTGGTGTCATTTGTACAATAATGTCTAAATCATAAATTTGATCTATCAGGAATTTGGCTAAGTGTTCTCTGTTGGCAATGTTGTGGTTTAGTGCATCAGTTTTTGGGTCTCCACTTCACCACAAGAAGAGGTATAACTCTAATATTTTAACCATATCATTATGAATAGCTTATACAACTATAGTCAAGATCTCATGAAGTTTTGTAAGGCATACTGGAAGATATCAATGATAGAGTTCAACTTTGTATATCACTTTCATCTCTTTGTTTAGTGTATCAATGTGGGAGATTCTACATTTCCTTGAGAAGAATATTCTAGTGTTGTAGTTCTTAGTCTCATTGATGTCAGCAAAATGAGAAATTAAAGAAAGATTGAATATAGAAGTTGCATGTATTGGGAAGCGTGTGTATGATTGGAAGTTTTTGTGATTAGGTCTAATTCCTGACCGACCTAATACATGATATGTGTTGAGAAGATTGAATATACATTGTGGATGTTAGTTGGATTTGCTTTAGATCCATGCCAACCTAAATTAACTATTGCATGGCTTACTTGGGCATGAAAAGGATTTTGAATCATGTGTGGTGCCAACAAAAGCTATTATGGATTATTTTTGTTTACATCTAATTAGGCCAACCTAATTGATGTGTGTGGATGTATTTGGGTATATATATGAGATATTTTAGAATTGAAGTGTGTGAAAAAAGGATAGATGAGGGAGCTTAAATGAAATATCAGGTGTGAGTGGTATCATATGATGCAAACATGTGAATTCAATGGTAAAGAGTTTAGAATTAGAGCAGAGTTGTTGAGCGACTGCTAAGCAGAGTAGTACTTCATATTCAGATCTTCAAAGGAACTGAAATATAGCACAAGGAAGGTGCACTTTGTATCAGTTCACACTTTGGAAATGAGCCACCCTTTTTGTATTGTATTTAACTCAGACTATGAGCCTTTCAAGGACAATGTGTCCTAGCAATGAGCCCATGTAATATACATATTTGAATCTAATATATTGTGAGCTAATCCTCACCATGGTTTTTCCCTTTTTGGGTTTTCCACTGTAATGACAGAAATAGGGTGCCCCACCTTTTAGGAGATGGAGCACGAGGATGGGGTTCCTCTTTCACTCTTATTACATTCAAGGAAACCTTAGAGATCTCAATCTAAAGGTAGCAATGGGGAAAGATATCTTGCAATAAGGTATACTAGGGTGTGTTTAGTGACTAAAAAGGGGTTCACCACCAAGCTACGACTTGGAAAGACAAGTAACATGCAAGACCTAATGATAAAACCTAATGCTTTGTAAAACTTAAATGAATGACCTAGAAATGAATGCAAAATAGAACAAAAATTTGGAAAAGTACAGAGGGGCACATGGAAACCTATGGAAGTTTGAATGAAGACCTAAAATGCTAAAAATGTTGAATTTAATGCACATGGGCACTCATACTCCAGGCTGGGTGATTCAGTCTTGTTGATGGTGATGTTACTCGCAACAACAGTGCAGATAAATTCCTCATAGGAAAACCACGAAGAGCCTATCCTTCTTGAAAGACTTAACCAAAGGCAAACTAGGAGGATTTGTATGATAGATAAAGGTTGCCTTAGTTCAACCCCAAGTCTTTGGTAGTTAGGTCTTGACAGTACTAGGTTCACTTTAGGGTATGATGTGATATTGTTAATTTCAAAGGGAATATGGTTGTTTAAAATCATATGTATTAGACACTAAACTTTCAGTTAGATCATAAAACAATATCATGAAATCGAAAGATTTGAAATAATATTTCATGGATATCAATAATTTTTCTATCACTTAAGTAGATTTAACTTTATGCATTCAACAATTTCATAGAAAATGAAATATTTTCAATAAATTTCCATTCATTCATCTATTTTTTGAAACATTTTCCAGAATTCAAACATCTATTCTAAAATAAAGCATAAAAAATACTAAAAATTAAAATTTCTCCTAGTTATTCTCCACGTATGCCCCAAAGAAATAACCAAATCAAAGTAAACCACTTTATACTTCACTAGATTGATTCATAGCTACATATAAAATTATGTGAGCTTTTAAAGAGAGGGGTTTTAGTTTGGACATTACTAGGTTCTGTATGCACCCTTAAACGACGCAACACACATTCTTGTTTGGCTGAACTAACAAAACTAGCTGCAAAGATTCATGAGATAGGTAGCTATCAAATTGGATCTTATATTAATTAATTTCTACATGCATACAAGTTTTTAGATAGGAATGATTCAGAAAACAAGAAAAAGGAACAAAACTTAGAGAAGTTCTGGCTCTTCCACCATCCACAAATTCTGAACTTAACTTAAAAAAAGTATCCTCTGGCCTTTTATAGAAGTAAGGCATAGATGGATAAGAAAAATACATGAGAGGAAATCTAAGGGATGAATCAAATCAAGGCACATGGAATGTAGTGACTGGTAAGAGAATTGCAATCGAAGTTAACAGAGATCAACCTCAATCGCATGTTGAAGCACTTCAGGCTTTTCATCTTTTTATTATCACCAAGAAAATAACTTGAATCAGGATAGTGTGTAGGAATCTTCCCATATATTTACAATGATCACTTCATCATCCTGTTCACACACTTTCATTTTGCCTTAGGCTCTTTACTCTTGGGAATGGGCTTCCTCGAAGATTGGCACTTTTGTCCGTTGCATGCTAAATACTAGGATCTCCAATATTCTAATGAATTCAAACTCCTCTGCATATAGCATCCAAAAATAAGCAACTCAATCTAGAAATGATTCTATCCATGATTCAAAATTTCTTGGTCGTCCATACCCGAACTTTGCATCGCAATCTGCATCTCCTACAATCACAAATTTTGCTCATTAAATCCCTTTTTTAAAAAAAAAAATTATAAAATCTCATGTAAATAAAACCATCATTCAATTGTTATCACATAGATTTCTCATAAATAACATGCTTTTGAGCATATTACAAATCCTTGCATGATTATCTTTTATATACCGAGTTACTAAACTATTGGACCCATTGGATAACCTTAAGATTTTAAAACTTTACTTTACATCGCTACTCGGTACCCGGTACCCGGTATTCAACTTTACCCATGAATTTTCTCGGACTTTGGTTTTACCGAAACTTCCATCTTACCAGACCTCAACTATCAGACCAAAACATTATGCTCACATTTGCATTACCTTTTTCCTTTTTCAAATTTCCATGAACAGCTGTGTCCATTTCTCGGCTTTCTTCTCCTCCATAAATTTTCATGTCTTTGGTCCTATATTCACTTTTCACTTTGTTAGACCAAGATATATCACAATTTATATTGTTATTAGAGAGAGAAAAAGTAATAGTTTGATACTCTGTATCTTGCATAAAATTAGGAAAATTTCCCTTTTTAACTTGTGAATTTTCAACTTGGAGCAAAATACACGTGTCTCCTACTCGATTTTCCCACTCCTCTTTATTTGTATTTTCCACGTATAAGGAGAATGATGACTCATTAATACCATTTCCTCAGTTCTAATGCTATGTCTCTTAATCTCAACATTCTCACCTATTTTCCTGCAAAATGTTAGGATCTTCTTTATAATAATTGTAGTTGTCAAACCGTTTTGATGTATCAGCTAATTTTTTAATATTTCCAATTCCACTACCTAGTTAAACATATTTCTCATTAACAATTCCTTTCTTCTAGTAGTTATAACTTCTTATGTCAATGGTATCACTTTACATATAGCCAAACCTACCCTAGTTAAAAAAAATTCACAATCAAGTTCATTGTGATCAGTTGTATCATGAATTCTACACTCCGTGACTCTACCAAAGGTGAATAAACTTAAAGGATGTAATCTTTGGTTAAAAAATTTCCAAAGTTTCTCAACTTCCATATTGAAGTACTTTCTTGTACTAGACTTTTTCTTTACAAGCCTTCTTTTTAAGCTCGGGACTAATACAAATTTCAATATATTTCCCTCCTTCTAGCACCAGTTCCTATTGATGACAATGTTACTCACAACAACAGTGCAGATAAATTCCTCACAGGAAAACCGTGAAGAGCCTATCCTTCTTCAAGGACTTAACCAAAGGCAACCTAGGGGGATTCGTAAGATAGGATAAAGGTTGGCTTAGGTCAATCCCAAGTCTCCGGTATTCAAGTCTTGACAACACTAGGTTCACTTCAAGGTATGATGTGATATTGCTATTAATCTCAAAGGGAATATGGTTGTTTAAAATCATATGTATTAGACACTGAACTTTCAGTTAGATCATAAAACAATATCATGAAATCAAAATATTTGAAATAATATTTCATGGATATCAAAAATTTTGCTATCACTTAAGTAGATTTAGCTTTAAGCATTCAAAAATTTCATAGAAAATGAAATATTTTCAATAAATTTCCATTCATTCATCTATTTTTTGAAATGTATTTTCCATAATTTAAACATCTATTCTAAAATAAAGCATAAAAATTACTAGAAATTAAAATTTCTCCTAGTTATTTTCCACGCATGCCCCAAAGAACCAAATCAAAGCAAACCACTTTATACTTCACCAGATTGATTCATAGCTACATATAAAATGGTGCAAGCTTTTAAAGAGAGGGCTTTTAATTTGGACACCGAGTAGGTTTTGTATGCACCCTTAAACATCGCAACACACAGTCTTGTTCAGTTGAACTAACAAAACCAGCTACAAAGATTCATGAGATTGGTAGCTATCAAATTGGCTCTGATATTGATTAATTTCTACATGCATACAATTTTTTAGACTGGAATGATTCAAAAAACAAGAAAAAAAAAAAACTTAGAGAAGTTTTGGCTCTTCCGACATCCACAAATTCTAAACTTAACTTAAACTGAAGTATCCTTTGGCCTATTATAGAATTAAGGCACAAATAGGGTAATAAAAATACATGAAAGGAAATCCAAGGGACGAATCACATCAAGGCATGTGAAATATAGTGACTGGTAAGAGAATTGCAATCAAAGTCAATGAAGGTCAACCTCAATCGCATGTTGAAGCACTTCGGGCTTTTCATCCTTTTATTATCACCAGGAAAATAACTTGAATCAGGATAGTGTGTAGGAATCTTCCCATATATTCAGAATGATCACTTCACCATTTTGTTCCCACAATTTTGTTTTTCCTTGGGCTCTCTACTCTCAGGAATGGGCTTCCTCAGAGATTGGTGCTTTTTTCTGCCACATGCGAAATACTGGGATCTCCAGTATTCTAATGAATTCAAACTCCTCTGCATATAGCATCCCAAAATAAGCAATCCGATCTGGAAATGATTCTACCCATAACTCAATTTTTCCTGACCATCCATACCCGAACTCTACATCGCAATCTACATCTCCTGCAATCACAAATTCCACTCATTAAATCCTTTTAAAAAAAACATTTTTTAAAATCTCATGTAAATAAAACCATCATTCAATTGTTATCACATAAATTTCTCATAAATAACACGCTTTTGAGCATATTACAAATCCTTGCATGATTATTTTTTATATACCAGGTTACTGGACTATTGGACCCATTAGATAACCTTAAGATTTTAAAACTTCACTTTACATCACTACCCGGTACTCGGTATTCAGCTTTATAGATGAATTTTCCCAAACTTCAATTTTACCAGAACTTCCATCTTATCGGACCTTAACTATTAGACTGAAACATTTTGCTCACATTTGCATTACCTTTTTTCTTTTACAAACATTCCTAGTTCCTGGTATCTTGTACCTAGAACACTATAATACGAAGTATTCTTTTATTAAATATTTATCTTTGCTCCACTTCTGGTGATCTTTTCGACTAGCTAGCTCCTGCCATAAGCGTTAGTTTTTTTCACTTGGGTCCCTAAGTCTTACAATCTTGGGGCATGTTGTGAGACCACACAACAAGTCCTAGATTAGGGTTTTCAGAAAGGAACAAAAATATGGCAGTGACAGGTCTAGAACTCCTAAAATCTAGAAAATTGGTTGTACTGGGACTAATACACAAAAAGTGGCGTATCAGTCCTACTTGGATTTTTTAGAGGCTCGAGATATGAATCTGCTCTTCTTCTCTGCTCATCCTTCTCAACCTAATTTTCAAATCTAAAATGTTGAATTCTACTCTGTAGATTCCTTTTAGTGATTTTGTAAACAAGGTGAAAATTTTGCAAACTTGACAACTTTTCTCCAATCTTGCTCCTCAATGTTTCTTCAACCTTGGTTTTCAAACCACACACTAAAGAGAGGGGAAAATGTCGATTTGATAGTAGAAAGGGGTTTTCCTTTGTCAAACCCTGTTTTGGTAATCAAACCTTGAAATGAAATGAAATGGGAAGGAGGAATGATGAATGAACAAAATGATATGTTGCAACTGTTGGTGTCAACCACCAAGCCTAGGATCACAACCCGCAAATAAATATTCACAAAAAATGAGAGAAGCAGACATGACTATTTCACCAGAGAAAAATATTGAGATGAGATATATTACATAATGTATAATAATGCATTATAAAGGCATGAAAATATGTGACAGGTGAGAAAACTACCCAACATGGGGAAAAACCACTTGGATAATTAAACACATTATTATGCCTAAGTAAACATAAGAAGATAAATATCCTATTTACCCTAACACCCCCCTTAAGTGCAACTTAGGGATAATTATTATGTAAAATGCAAGATGGGTCTTGACTACACAACCATGTTAGGTACCCATTTACAACTACAATTTAATCTCTCACAAACAGAGAAAAGGAGAAAAACATTGTGGGAAAAAAACCCCTCTCCAAAAGAGAGAAAAGAAAACAAAAATGATGCATGGATGGAGGACTCAATAACACCCCCCAAGGACTACATACATCATGTATATACAATCAATATCCCCCCCATAAGAGGGAAAGAGAGAGACTATGTAAGACCCCCACTATGTGTAATCACCTACAAAAATGGTAAGTGCCTGAAGATAAAACATAATCCAATGTCGACAAACAACTTGTCTCCCTTTTGGAAGAAACAAAACCAAATAAAAATTCAAGAATGCTTCCCATTCCAAATATGAATTGAAAGAAGAAGCATTAAGAGGTATGATGATGTCTTTGAAATCTGCTCATGTGTCACCAAGACCTTGGAAGATGCCATGAACCAATCAAGAACATGCCCAATCACAATATAAGGTGACAAACAAGGTACCACTGGAAATTGATTTTGAACATTCTCCAAAGACATAGATGAAGTGACAACAGTTGTACCACAACTATCATCAAATAGAAGGGATATACTGACAAATGTGTCTTCCAAGTCATAAATGTGAGATTCTACGAACAATGAACCAATGTCAAACAAATACAAATCCCAATCAAGAAAACAATGATAATCCTTTTGCTCAGGAATGATGGAAGTACCTAATTAAGGTGGATCAATTATCTTTGAAAAGGAATCAAGAACCTTTGAAGCAACTTCAACCTCATCTAAAGTCTCAAAAACCTCCAAAGGATCACAAGCATGGTTTATCTTCTCTAAAGAGAAAAGAGGCACACTAGTATTGGAAGGAGGGTCATCAAGAGATGGAAAATTATTAGGATCTCCAAATAATTCTCAAATGTAAGTACAAAGAGCATGAGGTCACTCAAAATGAACAAGTGAATCCAAAAAGTCCTCTCATTTATATGCTCAAAAATAACTCCAAAGACTCTAGCCCTAAATCCTTTCCAAATCATATACCTACTATGTGTGTCTGGAATAGGAACTTCATTAGACAAATATGAAAATAGATTCTACTCACTAAGATGGGTGAGAATAAAATCACTCCATTGCCTAAAGTTTCCTTTCTCCAAAGAAACCATTATAACTGAATTCTTCAAAAAAATTCAAAATTAGTTCTTTCAAAGACTTCCAAAAAAGAATTAAACATGATTTGGTATAAAAATTAATGGGGCCAATTGCTTGATCTCCATACCAACTCCAAGCACGAGCACACAAGCAAGATAGCCTCCTATGATACTTACTCACAACAACAATGAAGACATGGGACAATAAAAAGACTAATTTTCACCAATTTCTCATGAATGTGGGACAATGTTTCGCAGCAAAGGTAAAAAAAGTGAACTATTTCATGCCCAACAAAAGAAGGAAACCCTAAATAGAATCTTCACCAAACAAAAAAATTATAAACCTAAAAAGAAACACCACCATTAAGGTATCGAACCACTTACAAATTGCAACACCTTCAGAATCAAGACTACAAAAATCAATGCCTTCCAAACTGCCCTCCAAAAGATATGCAACCACCAAACACAAAATATCCAATTGCAAAGCACAAGTTTCCAATGAAATGATATCGTCCATCTTCTAGAGTGGTTGTAAATTCAAAAAAATTGCAAATTACACCTGCCTATCAAAACCTTTCGTCATCTCCACAAATTTGAATTGGTCTACACACAACCTCATTGGCCATGACTTGAGATGGCAACTGATAGCCTGATATGGGAAAAATCATTCCCAACAATCATAGCACCCTCAAAACTCCAAACATAGAATCATCAACACAGTAATACTTTCCAAACTTTAATCATGCCTCTTGTAGTAGATGAAATACATGCAGTCACCAAGAAAAAATCAAGCCTCTTCAAATGAATCGCTTCTGCAAAAAAAATGGGCCTCGAAACTCAAAAAAGTTTGTGCCTTTTCACCAAATGCTTCACATGCAGGAATATACACATGCACAGATATAACAACTTCATGTGTAGGTATGCTACGCACGTCCTACACAAAGTTGTGGCCAAAGGGGCAACCAAATAAACCTCGAACCACTCCAAAAACTCACACACAACCTTTGAAATTATGAATCAGGTCTTCAAAAAAGAAAACATGGCCTGCCAGAGAAAAAATATTCCTCCATAGGGAAATCACACCTACCTATGAGGATTTTTCTGTGATGAATTTATGTGAGGGGAGAAAAATTGCCGCTTCATGTATCACATACAACATGGAAATTGTGCAGCCAAATATTGGGTCTCTGCAGAATGATTTTACCCTCCAGAGAAAAATTGTGACCTCAAAAAGATGAAATAACCTTCACCAAATAGAGATGCAACTGCTCAACATGTACGACCAGAATTGCTAATGCAAAAAAAATTGTTGTCCTTTCTTGCAAAGAAAAATAGACAACTCTCAATAAAGAAGCAACCTCTTTGAATAGAGGAAAATCATAGCTCCACACAGTGCCATAGTCTACCTTCAAATTGTCACCCACTACCAATTAGGAAAAAGTGGAAAAATGCATGGGTTGGGAGTAATGGAATGGCCTCTTTGAAAGAGAAATTTGAATTCCTTCAAAAATTTGCAGCCAACAGATTGGGTGAGTATGTGCCTCTATTCAACAAAAAATTCCATGAACACTGTACAGATTAAAATCAAGCCTCCAAATACATGAACAACAACAACAAGAAAATGAAGGATAATTCGAGATAATGGTAATTTTGAAATTTAACAAATTTTAAATGCCGAATAATCTCCAGCAAATAAATAACCTCAAAATCTTTTGATGAAAACTCTCAATGGTGGAAGAAGGGTGTAGGTTGAAGGCTCTGATACCATGTTGGTGTAGACCACCGAGCCCAGGATCACAACCTACAAATAAATCTTCACAAAAAATGAGAGAAGAAAACATGGCTATTTCACCAGAGAAAAATACTAAGATGAGATATATTACACAATGTACAATAGTGCCTTATAAAGGCATGAAAACATGTGATGAGTGAGAAAACTACCCAACACATGAAAAAACAACCTGGATAATTAAATGCATTATTATTCCTAAGTAAACTTAAGAAGATAAATATCCTATTTACCCTAACAACAACTCAACAAACCCTAAGAATAAAGTGCTATAAACATGTATGAGATGGATCCAATGGATGTAGATCTTGAATCTCACTTGAATGATATGGATCTTGACTTCAATACTTGCTTCAATCATGAAACCCTACATCACAAATGTTAGCTCAAAAACACACATGATGCATGATGACTTTGACATGATGCTTGATACTTGAATAATGCTCTAAAACACTTGGTAATCACCTCTTGAAGGCTCTTGAATGCTCTTGTAAACACTTGTATGCTCTTGTGAACTCAATTTTTCTATAAGGATGCATGTTCAACTTGCTAGGTGAAAAATGAGTGAAATAACCTTGTATTTATACTTGTTTATGCCAAATTTCTTGAAATTACAACACTACAAGCTAACATTAGATCTAGGAGAATAAAATTCTGACAAGAATTTGAATTTAATTTAGGTTTAAGCCACACGAGACTCATACGCCCAAGGTGGCATATGAATCCCATTAGGATAAGCTCTGGGACACATTTTTCAAGAAAGGCTTGGATTGATGTGAAATCAGGATCAGGGCCCCAAAACATAGGTGGGACCCATATGCCCAAGGTGGTGTATGAGTCCTAGATCACTAAATATTGGCCATACAATCCAAAAACACATGAATCATGATTGGATGTTGATTTATGTCAGGATTATCATCGAAAAGATGCATTAATTAAGGCTTGTAGATGTAAAATAAGGCCAAATAAGGCATAAAGAAGCCCAATTTATTAATGAAGCCCTAGATTAGTGTGAAAGTGTAAAGGAACACTTTACAACACCCTAGATAAGGCACAACTAAGTTCATTTAGTTTACAAGAGCCCAAGACCTAATTTGAATGTGTTAAACACATTATAACACTAAATATAGGAAACATTATGCTCAAATTAACAAGGAGGGCCTAAACAAGTGCAAAAATGTAGAGGGATACATTTTTTATGAGCCATCATTGATAACCAATATGAGAGATCCTACATGGGCCATCTTGCATGAATTCTCCTTAATGGGTCCTAAAATTGGCTAAGTCTTGGTCTTTCAGGCTTTTGGGTTTTCGCTACCCTTCATACTGGCATGCCTTCTTCATCACCCCCGATCCTCCATCTCTTTAACCCTTACCACTTTGCTTTGATAAGCCTTAAGCCTTACCCCCAATCACCATATTCTAAAAGTGGCTTTTCAAGATTTTTCTTAGTCTTGATTTGTCAGACTTCGGGATTCAAGCATCCCTCTTACCTCTTTCCTCATACTTTCTATCAAGCAAGAAGTAAGACTTCTTCTTGGTCTTCAATCCCAAAAATATCTTATTTTCCTTTTGGGCATCAAGCTTTCATCTTCTACCATTCTTACTTCCACTCGCATTCCTTCCTTCAATGGCTATGTTGAGTTTTCGGATGTCGAGCTTCGGCCTTCTCCTTTACCTCTTACCTTTCTTCAGTAAGAGGTGACTCTTCTATTTGACCCCCGATGGCTCCTTTTGGACTTCAGCCTTCGGCCTTACCCTTTTACCCTTTTCATATTTGTGATAAGTCATAAGCCTCCTTCTTGACCTCTAAATCCTGAAAAGGGTGATCCTTCTGGACTTCATGATTCGCTCCTTCAACCTTCTCTCTTCTTTTCTTCTAGTATGTGGTATGGTTCGTGTAGGAGCACCTAATGGATTATATGCCTCCATGAGGAAAATTTGGCATTTTGGTTTTGATTTGGTGTTTTAATCATGTAATAAGGTCTAATAGACCATGTTGATTTGTGTCATTTTTGAGGTCTAGGTGGTCATTTTTAAGTCATATGTCAAATATTGCAAAAAATTGTCAATCTTGTGAAAAGTTGTCATTGTCAAAATTGCAAAAATTGCAAGAAATGGAATATGATGGGTCAAGTATTTAGGGAGTCAGTTATAGAAATTTTTTTCTCATGTCATAAGTATATTTATACTTGTAGAACCTCAAGCAAGAGGTTAGAGGATTGTATATGAACAAAAATCAATAAAAAACCCCTATTTTACATTTGAAATTCTATGTTTTGTTGGTAATTCTCTGTTACAAACCACTATACGGCCCGTACAAGTGGTTTATGATCTAAAAGTTGTTGGGATCGATAAATTCATGAAGTATCATCAATTTTCACTTAGTTTGATTGAATTTTATAAATATTTAAGATTTTTGTTGTGATTTTGCTGGTAACGGGTCTGTAACCCTGTTTTGGGGTTTAAAGCACAAAAAAATGCATTTATGGTCATTTCCTCTAATGGATCTATCTAAAACTTGGTTAAATGGGAGCTCTTAAGTAGGTTTCAATGTTAAATTAATATTTAATAGTAGGGAGCATAGTTTGATAGGGTTTTGTTTGTTTCCCTAGTTGGAAATGCAAGAATTATGGCTTAAAGTTGATGGCTACAAGTAGGGGTTTGATGAAATTGAAGTGTTAAAGGTTAAGAGATGATTGGAATAGCATAGGTAGACCTTAAATAGTACGTTTGAAGTGTTGGAAAATTAATTGGAAGCCTAAAATAGTGAAATACATTAAACCCTCCTTGTTTCAAGCTAGGAAAGGGCATAACCAAGGGTTTTGTTGTTTGGGGTGAATTTGTGTTTGTTCCTCTGATAAAAATTGTTGTTTTAGAAGTTTTGTCTCTTGATTAAAGTTTTTTAATGGATTTTGGAGGTTGGAAGAAGGTCTGGGTTGGAGTCACTTTGGAAAATAGGCCTAATTAAGCGTATTGTTGTAGGACAGTCTATTTTAGAGGGTGTTGTTACAAAACAACCCTATTTGAAATTTTGATATGTTTGAGAAGTCTCAAATGGGTCTTTGAGTCTGTGTTCTATTTTGAAAGATTCAATATTTTTTGAAAGTTGTAACCATTTTTGTCATTGTGGGATGCTACAAGCAAACAAGCCTTTTATGAGCAGGTATTTGGAAAAGTGTGAGTTCAGTGTTTGAGGGAACTTTATTTGGTTTGAGTCAGCAATTTTTGTGATTTTTAAGGTATTTTAAGGATTTGGTAAGAGGTTTTGTGCCCTAATTACATTTTTGGGTGATTTGAGTAAGTGCCTTGTGAAGGAATGACGAGTCCAAGTTGAAGGAACAAGTAAGAATTATTTGAGTTTAGTCAAGTTGTGATTGTTGGAAGGATTTGGAACCTTTGCCTATACATCAATGGTGAAATCCTCAAGCCTGATCTCCAACGGTACGACGTCAATGTGCATAAAGTATGAAGAAGGCCCAAAGGCCAATCCTCGACAAAGGTGCTCTTTTCGGTTCCCCAGACCATTTAATCCATAGCAATTTTTTCTTTTAGGCCATATGCCCGACCTTTCAACACATTTGACGTGTTTTTTGGGCAACAACATTAATGCTCAAATCACTTCTTGACTGGCCTTCTCAGCTACTTGTTTCAATTCTAAGGCTTCAAGAACACCATTGACTAATTCTCCCTGTCTTTTGTAGATGATCTTATGGGTTCCCATGCTCATTTATTTCTGATTATTATCCTTCCTAACTTGCTCCATGCCCAAATTGTTTATTTCACAAGGGCATTTTTGGGATGGTTTTTGGTATAGCATTTATTGATGAGTATGGTGTGTACATCTGAGGCTCCTCTCTAGCACATATTTCATGGATGGATCTCCTCAGTCTTCCCTGATCAGACCTTGCTAACCCAAGTTAGGGTTAGGGTTTAGTTTGTGGTTTTTAGTTATGTTAGCACTTTAAAAGCAACATTTGTAATCATTCCAAAGGGTCCTTCCTTTGGGTTATGCCCAATATTTTCTCTTGTAGACTATGTATTTTACATTTCTCTAACTATAAGATTGGCTTCCATGCCTCTATGTTGATAGATCAATCAATAGTTTGCCTCTTCTCAATACTCGTATCATGTGTAACACTTGGTGCCTTTATGCATGCATGAAATTTCATTGATTTTGTAGGTTGCTTAATGGTGCTAATTTTTTATAAGTACTAATTATGGGTAATCTTTGGGTGTGTGCACCAATTTGTAACACAAAAATGGTGCCAAATTGCAAAAAAAACTGTAACAAGCCATATTGTGCTCACCAAATTTGGAGAGTGCCAAATCTGGCACTCGCCAAATGGATTGAATTTTGCAATGAATATTTGTGAACTCTTCTTCTATTTCTCTACCAGGGATACTATATACATGAAATAGACATTTACATATGGACATTTACTTTCTTATACTTTAAGTTATATTTCATGTATATAGTTTCAGTATGTTTGAGTGTGGTTTCAAATCTCTAGGAGTTATAATGCAAATTCTAGTTTTTGGAAGATCTTAATTTTTTAGACTTAGTCAAATTTCAGTAATCAGCATGTCAAATTTCAGTAATCAGGAGGTCAAATTTTAGTAGTTAGCAAGTTGTATCATCTTTCTCTCACTCTCTCATTGTCTCTACTCTCTATCTCTCCACTCTCTCTCTCTCCCTTCATCCCTCTCTCCCCTCTCTCTCTCTCTCACACCCCTCTATCTCCTCCCTACATCTACCTCCCTCCCTCCCCTCTCTATTTCTCTCTATCTCTTTTCTCTCTCTACATCTTCCCTCTCTACTTATCTTTATCTCCCCTCTCTCTCTCTCTTTACCTACCTCTCCCTCCATCACTTTGTATCTCACCTATCTCTCCCTCCCTACCTCTTTCCCTCACTACTCTCTATCTCTCCTCTCCCTCTCTCTACCTACATCTCTCTCACACTCTCTATCCCTCTCTTCCCCATCTTTATCTCTAACTCTCTCCTCTCTATCTCATAATTATGTCTCTCTCCCTCTCACTCTCTCCTCTCTATCTCACCACTCTCTCTATCTCTCTCTCTCACACAAACCTCTATCTCCCTAACTCTCCCTCCCTCCCTCCTTCCCTCTCTACTTCTCTCTATCTCTCCTCTCCCTCTCTCTCTCAACCTCACCCTCCCTCCCCTTCTTTTTGTCCCTCCCTCTATCCCCCCTCTTTCTCTCTCAATTTCTCCTTTTCTCTATCTCACCATTCTCTCTCACTCACACACACACCTCTATCTCCCTCCCTCCCCTCTATACTCTCTATCTCTCCTCTCTTTCCCTCTTTATACCTACCTCTCCCTCCATCCCTCTCTATCGCACCTATGTTTCCTTCCCTACCTCTTTCCCTCTATACTCTCTATCTCTCCTTGTAATGCTCAAGATATGATGTTCATCTAACCACATAAGTTGCCATAACTCATTACATTTCAAGTATAATAAAAGTGAAGGTTGCATTAATCAGGAGCTTTCCATATGAGCTCAAGAGCAAAAAAAATAGTAATAAGTTTCATTTCATGTATCCAAGAGAAGTAAATTGCATCTACAACAAGGATCTTTGCAATGATACATATGTATATGTCAATAGCATGTCAATGAGTTTTCATAAATTCATTCATGTTCAAATTACATCATTAACTTTCAATCAATACATCTATTTCAATGTTACAACAAAACTTTCATTCCAATACATCTATTTCAATGTTACAATAATGAATGTCAAATTAAGTTACATTTACAAGTGGGCTTTACAAGCCTTTCAAAATAATACATGAATACATTTATAGCATGTGAAACTCTTAACCTCAACTATCGTGACACCACTGGTCTTCTTGCAATTTGGGGCCAAGAGTGTGATTAAGGCGCCTTTTCTACCCAACCACGAAGTACAAGACTTCCCCGAGTTTCTTCCTAACTCAAATAAATCCCTAGCCCTACATGAGGAGCCTAGCAACTTGAAACAACAAAGCAGGAGGGAACTCTTGATGCAAGTCTGATGCTTATATGCATTCCTAACATGAGAATCACATATTTCATGCAAACAGGAGGTGGCAGAGACCTATATACATTTATTTCTAGGATTTTAATTCCATCTATTTCAATGGTGCATGTTCTTGGCCAAGCATAAATAAATAATTGATAGTTTCAGAAAAGGTAAAACTATCGTCTCTGTAGGTCCACCTTCGGCATCCTGTCCTAAAAGTTTCCCAATAGAACAATAAATAATATTTTTTTTTCCATCTAATTTTTCATTCTATTTACCCATCTCAACTTCAAAGGAATTCTAACAATTACAAAGTTCACACAAGGCTCACAAATAACTGTACATAAGCACACTAACTTAAGTGAAAAATTGATCACAAGTTGGTTTTTGCAAGTCACTTCAATGATTTTAAAACAATCTAAGTTTGGTCTTTTGGAAAGAGTATTTGTATAAACTTGTAAATTCCCATCTCTAATTAAATAATTTGATCAAAGTAAATAAATTATATAAGTTAAGAAAAAGAAAACCTACTTTAATCAGCCTTATAAGTATGGGGTAAGAACCTAGCTTACAGATTAATTTCCTATTAATAGGAGTATGTCTACACCTTTATGAAAAGGAATAATAAATTAAATTTAGAGAATAGAGAATAATTTCACTCACTTTTATTCACAATTGCATATATCAAGAAATTTCATCTAGTCTAAAATGCCATAAAGTGTATGTATATATATGTATTTACGTGTTTTATATTCCTAAAATTCACTAGTTTAAAGAAAATACAATTTTCCCCATTTTGTAGCATGTAAAATACACCTAACATACTAAGTTAATCAAGATGATAATAGTTTCAATGCACTCATCCAGTTCTATGTTTACCCTTTGCTATTTTTGCTGAATTTGTTTATTTTCAAATATAAGAAAGACATATATGTATATTTATATATGGACATATATATATATAATTGTTTGGTTACATTTACCTATATATAATTATATACATTCTCAAAATATTTTAGAGTAAAAAAATAAAGAACAAGAAAAAATAGAGAAGTCTTTAACACTGTGAATTCAATCAGACTCACTTATATTTTCTTTCTCAAACATATAATTAACCCAAATCTATGTTTCTCAGATATATATATATATATACATATATATTATATATATATAATATATATATATAATATGTATATATATATATATAATATATATATAATATATGTATATATATATATAATATATTTATATATATAATATATGTATATATATATAATATATATGTATATATATACATTTATAAATTTATATAGTTCAAGAATCTTTTATACAAAATAATTTTCTCAGGAAAGAAATGATTTCCACAACTCAATATTCCTATATGTTTGTATGTATGTATATACATATATGTATATATAGCAAAACTGTGCACTGTTATTTCCATACAAAATCTACAGGTGATGAAACTAGTTTAATATCAACATATAGTTTTAAGGAAAAAATATATATAATAAAACAAGCTTACGCCCCCCCATATGGGGAGGCGCTACCTGTGGAGGGCATCGCTTCCTCCATAGGCCGCAACCTATGGAGGGGCACTGTCCCCCACAACGCATCCCTTCCCTTATGGGGAGGGCACAGCTGGGGTGAAACCCAACCCCCCCTTACCATAGAGTGGAGATAGAACAAAGGCATAGACATAAGATTTAATGCAATTCCCTTCACAATTTTGATTTTGTTTTATGCAAAAATAGTTCAAATTCTTAAATATGTGCATATATATATATATATACATAAAGACCAAAAATCTGGCACAAGATTCATTCAGAGATTTATCCAGAAAGAATGATATTTCTGAGTAAAATACAAAGAAACGAAATTGTCTTTAAAATTTATAAAGAATTTTGGAAAGAATGTATAGATTTCACCGAATTATTTTTCTCAACAAACACAACAAACATAGAGGCTTTGCACAAACAATTCTTTGCACACACAACAAATTTCTTTCCTCTTATTTGGAACTTTTAAGGCAATAAAAGAAAATTAAGAACATGGAAAATTTGTCGACAGCTGAAGATGCCTCCTTGCCACTTCCACTTCTTGATTTTTCTAAAAAATTCCTTCTTGCAAGATCTTCCTCTTCTCCTTTCTTTCTTACGTTCTTCTATATTCTAATCTATTGAAAACTAGAAACAAAACATGAAACTATCTGAAAGCCATGAAAATGGATTTGTAGAGCAATTCCCGATAACATCAAGAAAGGTTCATTTTTCTATTACCCCTCTTTTCTTTTTAAAGTTTTATTTTTCTTTATTCCAAACCTAATCTTGAAAATATCAAATTTTAAAATAAGAATAAGATATAACTTATCTTTTCCATTTCCCGTGCTCAAATGGAATAAAATAACATTTAATTTAATTGCATGTAAATCCCCTTTTTGAAAAATATTTACCCAATAATTAAATAAATATCTTCTAACTATTAGCTAACTTATTAACTCAAAAAGTAACACAATTTAAAAGAAGAATAGAATACTTATTCAGATTTTTATCATGCATAGGCATTTAAATCAAAATCTATAATTAATTATAATTAAAATTTAATTCCTTTACTTTATTATGCTTATATTTCACTATTTCTTTAATTCGAATAATCATTATTTATTTTACGAACAATCAAAAACAATCAAGCCAAAATTATTATTCCTAAATGCAATCTACATGAATCTAAGTGCTCATGTGTGATCGAGAGAACATCCTGCTTTGCCCTGTCAAGAAGCTAACCTCCTCTCCTTAATCACACCCTTGGTCTTCGACCTCCTACATCTCAAGTGCACTCAAGCACACAACAATAAACTAAATTAGTATCCCATAAATATATAAATCAAAACAATAGAATACATTAATTAAAATATTTCTATTCTATTTTGCTTCATTTTCAAAGAAAAACACATTCAATATTACTCAGCTTTTCATAACTTAAGTAAACACTTTCATATATCACCACACCAAAACACCATAATATTCATTATTACTCCACCACACACATCAAATCATATAACAAATCCACACAAAACCAAAATCATCCTACATCAGGGTCTGAGACGTGACACTCCTCTCCCTTCCTCTACCTACCTCTTTCTCTCTTTCTCTCCATCCCTCTCTTTATCCCCCACTCTCTCCTCTCTATCTCACCATTATCTCTATCCCTACCTCTCACTCCCTCCTCTCTAAATCAACATTCTCTCTCTCCCATTTTCCCTCCTTCCCTCTCACTCACTCCTCTCTAAATCATCATTCTCTCTCTATCCCACTTTGCCTCCTTCCCTCTCTCTATCTCAACTATCCCTTTCTACCTCTCCCTCCCTCCAACCTCCCTCTCTCTTTATCTCTCTTTCTCATTCTCTCCTTACCTCTCTACTTTCTATCTCACCACTCTCTCTCCATCTCTCTTCCTCCTTCCCTCTCTCCCTCCTATCCCTCCCTCTCTCATTCCCTCTCTACCTACCTCTCCCTCCACTACCTACCACTCTCTCTACCTCTCTCTCTCCCTCCCCCACTTTTCTCTCTCACTCTCTCCTTCCCTATCTACTCTCTATCTCTCCCCCTTCCCTCTCTACTCTCTTTCTCTCTCTCCCCTTCCTCTCTCCCACCATTTTCTCTCCTCACTCTCTCTTCCTCTCACACACACTCACCTATATCTCCTCCTTTCCTCTCCATCCATCCCTCCACTCTCTACTCTCTATATATCATCTCTCTCTACATCTCCTTCCCTCTCTATTTATCTTTATCTCCCCTCTCCCTCTCTTTACCCCCTCTCCCTCTATCACTCTATATCTCAATCGTGCCCCTCTCTCTCTCTCTCTCACTCTCTCACACACACACACAAACACACACACACACTCACCTATATCTCCTCCCTACCTATCCCTCCCTCCCCTCTCTACTTCTCTCTATCTCTCCTCTCTCTATGGCTCCTTCCCTCTCTACCTATATTTATCTCCCCTCTGCCTCTCTTTACCTACCTCTCCCTTCATCACTTTGTATCTCACCTATGTCTCCCTCTCTACCTCTTTTCATCTGTACTCTCTATCTCACCTCTCCCTCCCTCTACATCTCTCTCTCTCTTCCTCCCTCCCACCCAACTTCCCTCTCTACTTATCTCTATCTAATCTATCCATCTATACCTCTTTCTCTCTCCATCCATCCATTCTTACCTCTTAATTTCTCATTCCTCCTTCCCTCTCTACCTATCTCTCTATCACATCTCTCCATCACCTCACTCCCTCTCCCTCCTTCCCTCCCTCCCTCTCTCTCGCCTTCCTTCACTACTCTCTCTATCTCACCTCTATCTCCCCCTCTCTCCCTCTCTCTTCCCCTCTCCCTCCCCCTATTTCTCTCTCACTCTCTCTTCCCCTCTCTCTCCCTCTCTCCCTCCCCCTCTTTTTCTCACTCTCCTTCCCTCTCTACTTCTCTCTATCTCTGCATTTTCTCTCTATCTCTCTCTACTTCTCTCTATCTCACCTCTCTCTCCTCATCCATCCCTTCTTCTATGTCTAATTTTCTCTATCCCTATCTATGTCTTTCTCTCTCTTCCTTCCCCCCACCCACCTTCCCTTTTTACTTCTCTCTATCTAACCTATCCCTCTATACCTCTTTCTCTCTCTCTCTCTCCCTCCCTCCCTCCCTCCTCCCCTCTTTACTTCTCTCTCTCAATTATCCCTTCCTCCCTTTCTCTCTCTCCTTCCCTATCTACTCTCTTTATCTCACCTCTCTCTCCCTACCTCCCCCTCCATCCCTTCTTCCATGTCTAATTTTCTTTATCTCCCCCTCTCTTTATCTATCTCTATCTCTATCTTTGTCTCTCTCCTCCTTCCTCCCACCCACATTCCCTCTTTACTTCTCTCTATCTAACCTATCCCTCTATACCTCTTTCTCTCTCCATCCCTCCCTCCTCCCCGCTATATATATCTCTATCACCTCTCTCTCTCCCTCACTTCTCCCTTCCTTCCCCTCTCTCTCCTTCCCTATCTACTCTCTTTATCTCACCTCTCTCGCCCTACATCTCCCTCCCTCCCTTATCTCTCTTCATCCCCCTCTTTCTTTCTCACTCTCTTCCTCTCACTCTCCCCTCTTTCTCTCTCCCCTTTCCTCTCTACTTCTCTTTATCTCATTATTCTATCTCTCCCTCCCCACTCTCTTTCCTCCCTCCCTCCCCCCTCTCTCTCCCTCTTTACCTCTTTACTTATCTCTATCACCTCTATCTCTCTCACTTCTCCCTCATCTCTCTCCTTCCCTCTCTACTATATCTCAACTCTACATATATATCCCTACCTCTCCCTCCTTCCCTCCACACTATTTCTCTCCCCCTTTTTCTCTCTCACTCTCTCCCTCTCTCTCCCCTCTTTCTCTCTCACTCTCTCCTTCCCTCTCTACTTCTCTTTATCTTGTCATTCTCTCTCTATCTCTCTCTCTTTCCCCTCCAATTTTATTTATCACATCTCTCTATCACCTCTATCTCTCACTTCTCCCTCCATACCTCTTTGTCTCTACTCTCTCTATCTTACCTCTCTAGAGGGTGGGATAGGTAAAGAGGGATAGTTGAGATAGATTTTAGGGGGGAGAGATAGAGAAAGAGAGGGTTGAGAGGGAGAGGAGAGATGTGAGATAGAGAGGAGGGAGGGAGGGATAGGTAGGGAGAGAGAGGTGAAAGAGAGAGGTGATAGAGAGATGTGATAGGGAGAAGTAGAGAGGGAAGAAGGTAGAGAGACTAAGAGAGAGGATGGGGGAGGGAGAAAGACGTATAGAGGGATAGGTGGGTAGAGAGAAGTAGAGAGGGAAGGAGAGAGAGAAATGAGAGAGAAACATAGAGAGGTAGGTAGAGAGAGGGAGGGGGAGATAAAGAGAAGTATAGAGGGAAGGAGAGGTGGAGGAAGATGGAGGGAGGAGGGAGAGAGGTGATAGAGAGAGATGATAGAGAGATAAGTAGAAAGGGAAGAAGGTGGAGAGATTGAGAGAGGGAAGGAGGGAGGGAGGGAGGAAAGAAATATTTATAGAGGGATAGGTAGGTAGAGATAAGTAGAGAGCAAAGGTTGGTGGAAGAGAGAGAGAGAGGGAAGGAGGAGAGGGAGGGAGGGAGAAAAGGTATATAGGGGTAGGTTAGATAGAGAGAAGTAGAGAGAGGAGGTTGGTGGAAGAGAGAGAGGAGGGAGGGAGAGGTAAAGAGGGATAGTTGAGATAAATAGGAGAGAGATAGGTAGGTAGAGAGAGGGTGAGAAGAGATAGAAATAGAGAGAGGGAGAGAGAGAGGAGAGATAGAAAGAGGGGAGAGGGAGGGAGAGATAGATAGAGCAAGGGAAAGGTAGGAGAGTTGAAATAGAGAGTAGGGAGGGAAGGAGAGAGAGATGGAGAGAGAGAGGAAGGTAGGGAGAAAGTTGAGATAGAGAGAGTAGAGAGGGAAGGAGAGAGATAGAGAGAGGTGATAGAGAGATGTGATAAAGAGAGAAGTAGAGAGGGAAGGAGGGAGGGAGGGAGAAAGAAAGAATTATGTATAGAGGGATAGGTAGGTAGAGAGAGAATAAGAGAGGGAGAGGAGAGACAAGGGGTAGGTGGAGATGGAGATGAGAGAGAGAGGGAGATGAGAGATTGAAAGAGGGGGAGGGAGAGAGAGGGAGTAATAGAGATTTAGGCAGAGAGAATTGAGATAGAGAGAGATTAGAGAGGGAAGGAGAGAGGAGGGAGAAGTGAGAGAGTAGAGAGAGGAGGAAGGTGGAGATATTGAGAGAGGAGGGAGGGAGGGAGAAATAATGAGATATAGAGGGATAAGTAGTTAGAGAGAGGGAGGGGGAGATAGAGAGAAGTAGAGAGGGAAGGAGAGGTAGAGAGAGTTGAGATAGAGAGTAGAGAGAGGGAGAGGAGAGAGAAGGGGTAGGTAGAGAGGGAGAGGGGATAGATAGGGAGGTGAGAGATATAAAGATGCAAGGATAACTTTAAAACCCCCCTCGATGAAGGTGTAAAATCCTAGAGAATCTTGTATATTTCCTGATAAAAATATTAATTTTATTGGCGATTTTTTTGTTTTCAAGAAAAAAATAATCTTAATTGGCGAATCTTTTCTAATCTCTAGAAGTCTATGGAAAATTCTAGTGAATTAAAACATATTTTTAAACCAATAAAATATTTCCATTAGCGAATTAAACCTGTTTTCAAAACTGAAAAAAAAAATTGTTGGCAATTAAAACTTTTTTTCAAACCAAAAAAATATTTTCATTGGCGAATTAAACCTATTTTCAAATGAATAAGAAAAAACATTGGCGAATTGAACATAATATCAAACTAATAAAAAAATTCAGTGGGGAAATGTTAGTGCAAATCAATATAACCATGACCGTTTGATGAATTTTTTATGGACGGCTATAGTTGCATTCCGGAAGTAAATCTCTGAAGCACTAGACTTGCAAATTGAAACCTCTGGAATAACACTAGAATTGTTAGATGCATACACGTGGCGAGATCAAGGCTCATCACTTATGATGATAATGAACCTAATGGGTTGAAGTATTTTGGTGATGAGCGATACAAGAACTTAAGTGGCAAAAATATGCACGTGCATAAAGTTTGTTTTAAAAGAGGGATGCCTAGGAAGAACGTAGGACCAAATCTTAAAAACTTGAGAACATTTTACACAAAGGATGTAAAGGCCAAACAAGGCTAAATTATCAACCTTATAAAATAATTCAATCCCCAAAATAAAGTAATGAAGGAGATATGTGTGAAGTATATTCCATATCTATAGCCAGATGTCAGCGCAAATCAATATAACCATGACCGTTCGATGAATTTTCAATGGATGACTATAGTTGCATTTCAGAAGTAAATCTTTGAAGCACTAGACTTGTGAATTGAAACCTTTGGAATAACACTCAAACCATTAGATGCAGACACATGGCGAGATCAAGTCTCATCCTTCATTGCTCATTCTCTTTGTTCAATGTTTCGATGTACTACATTTCATTTAATTGAAATTCTCAATCTTTTTGAAGAAAGTGTGGTTGTCATACTGCGAGTGGTGATTAATCCCATATGAACATCCAAAGCGATTGATTGGATAGCTCATAGCTTTTTAATGAAACAAGATTTATAATGATTTCATATCATTTGAGTGGCACTGACGATTTTGACAACTTATCAGTTTGAGGTACAGTTTCCATGTAGCTAGACATCAATCAAATTAAACATTTTAATTGTAAATGTAAGGCTTATGTTACACAAATTGATTAAGTTGGTTTTTTGGTTTGCATGAATCGCGATTATCATTATACCCAACCTCACATGTGATACATTTAACTCAATAAAATTCTCACCTTGACCTTTCGGTGGCAGTGAGGTATTGTGAATGCCTTCTTCATTAAGAGTTGATGATGTAGCTCCATCTTGATCTAATGGATCAAAAGCATTGCCAATTCCAAAGTAAGACTGTATGGTACCTCTACGTTTTGGGTGTTTTGATGGCCTCCCACTCCCTTCACCACCCTGAGGAGTTTTACCCTTGCTGCTTGACATACTGATCAATCACTTCAAATAAAAGATGGAAAAGAATGTCTTCTTGTTTAAGAATGAAAGAGAATATAGATCTCATTCCCTACTCAATAGCATCTTTAAGATTGAAGAAAGAATTGAAAAGAGACAAATAAAACTTATAACTAATAACACTATGAGGAAATGATTACTCACCTTTAAGTCTACATTTTCAGCTTCCACTAACTTCTAAATCGAGAACCTCAAAACAAAACAAAATGTGTAAGAATAAATAATAGTTTTGATTGTATTTATATCAATCCATACTTGGTGAATTCCTTGAGATTTTCAAATGGTATATTAAAAATTTGGCGAATCTCGCGTGCTTATACAATGATCCGTTGTAATTTTCAAGGTGAAATGTGTCCTAAAATGTTTTTTTTTTTAATGTTATTGGCGAAATACGTCCTCATAAGCAACTATTTATAAATTTTAATTGGCGAAATGGGTCTTCACAAGAAACTATTTGTAAATTTAATTGGAAAAATGGGTCCTAATACAACGTTGTTTTAATAGTATTGGCGGATATGTAGGTGTTTTATTACATGCTTCCGAGATTCTAGGCGAAAATATTAATCAGTCCATTTGAAATGCATAGTTTGTTATGGCGAATTTGTTGCTTAAATATGCCTCATAGAAAAAATTGTTGGAAAATTGACATGCATTGGACCGATAATTCGTAAAATCTAGGAAATTTTGACACCCTATTGGGTGCAATTAATTTACCAATTTTGACTTGGCCAATTTCTAGAATTCACCAATTGGCGAAGATTTACCACTAAATTTTTCCCTGGAAAGATGAGGGAGGGATAGATATGTAGGTAGAGAGAGTTGAGATAGAGACAAAGTAGAGAGTGAAGGAGAGAGGGGAAGGGATGGAGAAGTTAGAGAGAGGAGGAAGGTGGAGAGATTGATCGATCCATTTAAATACATAATTTATTATAAGCAATTGTTATATATACCTCATAAAGTATTGGAAAAGAATGACATACATTAGGCCGATAATTCATTAAAATCTAAAGAGGTACGACACCTATTAGGTGCAATTAATTACAATTACGACAGCCAATTTCTAGAATTCACCAATTGAAAGATTTACCACCTAAATTTTCTGGAAAGATGATGAGGAGAAGGGATAGATATGTGGAAGTAGAAGTTGAGATAGGGAACAAAGTGAAAGTGAAGGAGAGAGGAAGGGATGAGAGGATTAGAGAAGGAGAAAGGTGGAGAAGATTGAAGGGAAAAGGAAGAGAAGAAAATAGCGTATAAAGGATAAATTAGAGTAGAAATGAGAGGAAGGAAGATAAGAGAGAGTAAGGTGAAGAAAGAAAAAATCATCGAAAAATCCAGTCGAATCCTCATCATGAAAATAAATCGAAAAATGCGAGATCGAAAGAACAAATCCGGGTCAAAATGAAAACTCATCAAAATAATCATCGAAAAGGAAAGAATTAATCATCGAATTTCCTCCGGAAGAAGTAAAATAAAGAAAATCCGATATCAGGAATGAATCGTCAAAAATCTCGCATCGGGTCGTCGGCGAATAAATATCGTCATCGCAGAATCGTCGAGATCAAAATCGATAAAAAAAAGCAATCGAATCGAAAAATCAAAAGGAAGGAAAATCAAAAAAATAAAGATCGGCGAAAAATCGAAATCCGAATAAATCTCGGAATCTCGATAAAAGCATCGTCAAAGATCGAAAATAAGGATCGCGAAAATCGAATCCACTCATCAATCTCGAAATCTATCGAAAATATCGGGCGAAATAAAGAAAGGAAAGAAAAAGAAAATCGTCGGCGATATCAGAATCATAATCGAAATCCGGCATCGGCGATCAAAGAAGATCGGTCGATCATAAAATCGCGCTCACGTCGCATCGAAACTTTTGCATCAAATCGACATCAAAAAGAACTCGAAAGTCGTCGAAATGAAAGGAAGAAAGGAAATAAAGTGAAAGGGAAGAAAGGAAGGAGGATAGTAAGGATAAAGAAAGTGTCTCGAAATGAAAGATATCTCGAATCGAAAGGAAGGAAGAATAAATATGAAGGAAGGAAGGAAAAGAGGAAGATAGATAATGAAGGAAGATAGGCTATCTCGAAGATATAGTTCTTAAACCTCAAGGAGAAAGGGAGAATCGAATAAAGGATAGAATAAGTGAAAGAAAAGAAGATCTAGAAACATAAAGATAAATAAAGTGAATAAAATCAATTAATCCCTCTTAGTTATTAAGTGACCTCAAATGTGAAAGTGAATATCAAAACCTAAATTCAGGTATGCGTATAACTCCTAGATATCTGAAACCACTCTCAAACATCCTAAAACTATATACATGAAATATAACGTAAAGTATAAGAAATTAAATGTCCATATGTAAATGCCAACTTATACTTAAATGTTTATTTCATGTATATAGTTTCCTTGGCAGAGAAAGAGAAAATGAAAAAGTTTAGAAAATTGCATTCCAAAAGTCACGAATGACATTTGGCGCTAGCAAAATGAAGCAACCCATTTGGCTAGTGCCAAATTTGGCACTAGCAAAATGGGTTGCATTGGGAAATACCAACCCAATGGGTTGGATTTTTCATTGGGCATCCAACCTAAAGGTTTGGACAACCATTTCATGCAAAAGATGTGATTTTTTGAAAGGGTAACAAAATTTCACACATTTTTGGTTGTGCTCACTATCACATTCACACATCTTTCAATGCACATCTATAAAAAAACACATGATGATGTTAGGCTCTCTCTTAGCTATCTAAATATTATTATTATTTTGCATTTTGATTAAGTTAAGGTTTTCATCCTTAACTTCTCTTGGTATTACCTCTATTTTTTGTCAAAAACCAACATGTGCTAGTTTTAGGATAGATTTTTACTCGTTCATTGAATTGTGAAACAAATTACATTTTTTAAAACTAGACTCCATTCTAGACGTGATGAAAAAAATTAATTTTTTGATTAGTTTTCAAAAAATATAGGGGGGAGCACGCTCAAATTTTAGCTTTTCAGGATGTGTCCACTTTGAAAATTCATAAAATATTATATATTCATTAAAAAAATTAGTCAAAAGAATAGGGATAAACTACATGGTGTTAGCTAATTTCTCACCATTCAGATTTTTGAAATTCTAAAAAAAAGCTAATCAAAAAGGGGGGGCCCTCAGACGCTATGCTACTTTTTGATAAAAACAAGACTTGTTTTGGGCCCCCCCTTTTTGAGACCCTTAATCTTCATTAATTTCAAAAATAATTAGTAGCTTAGAAACTAGACTCGAGCACTTTAACTCTTGTTCTTGCTACATCTTGAAATTTTGAGCATAACTATCTTCATTTTCTCATGCAAATCAAATTTTATTGATTTTAGAAAAAAGTGGCATCTTAAGAGCCTTTTTTGTGTCACAAATCCATGCACTTACCCCTCTATCCCTTTGATCTTTCAGACTCCTAGCCCTTCTTTCTTTCTTATAGATATGGTGAAATAGAGAATTGTGTGAGTGTCCCTGTGGTTTTATTGATACCTTGTGCAACAGGAAGTAGGAAGAAACACTTTAAAGCTAGGTGCATCACCGTTTTCCCTATTTTTAGCATCCTCCTTCTCCCCTTTTCTCTTGAAATTCATAGTTTAGGGTTAGTGTAGAGTTTCCTAATGTTAGGTTTGACCAATATTATCACATTTGGTTTTGAAGATGAAGTCGGCCTTCTTAGAAGATTTGACCTCACCACGCAAGGTCTCACACCTTGAGGTAATTTCCATTGTGTCATTGGAATGTTGAACCTCGTGTTCGACAAGGTGCAATTTCACATGACAACATTCCCAACCATAAAAAAAAAAGAAAATCTATGAGTTTCAAATTTAAATTTTATGGAATGTATATTGGCTCTAAAATATGTACCCATTCTTAATATGAATCGGTATAAGGTGTAATTAGAAACAGGTACCTATTCTATATGGATAGAAGTTCAAGCTCAAACACCCATTCCTATTGGGAATTTTTTTCCCCCACATGAATTCCACAAAAAGTGGAGTTAACTTCTTCCACATGGATTTTTATTAAGGCTTTTTCTTGTTAGGATTTCCATTACTTGTGGTTTGGAAGGTGTAGAAAATTCTATAGATGTTGATTGTGAGGAAGATGATATTGATGAATCAATCAATGTTTGTGTATTTTTTGTAATGAATAGTTGGTTAATAAGAATGAACTATACAAACAATCATGTAGTAATAATTAATTAAACCTTATAAAATTCTATTATAAATATCTTGAATCGCTAATTAAAAAAAAAAACAAATGAATATTTATCATCACAAGAATGAAAAATAATTTCTCTAAAACATCATTGAATGAATAATGTATTTTTTGATTTTTTTTAATAAATTATGGTATTTTATGATAATTATTGTAAGATGAGGCTTTTGATCAATAGTTAAAATAGGGAATTATTCTTCTATATCAATATCTACCCATAATGGATCCTTTGTTTCCAACAAAGGTTGAGCTAGTACATATATAATGTTATTTTTTTCTTTTTCTTGCCATTAGAAATGACCATGTTACTTCAATAAAGTTGATAATATAGTGGTCAACCAAGGTTACCCCAAGATCAAGGGATATTCTCTCAACTTTAATTATGGCTAAAAAACCATAAAATTAATGGCCATTCCTATGAATCAATAGAAATAGTGACATCTTCACTAACACCCTTAGGTTTAACTAAGTAATGGTCAACCATTTGAAGAAGTATTGGTGTAGTTGTTAGGCTTTGCATGCATATCTTTCCTTAGTCACATTGGAAATTACATTGATGGCAATGTATTGGGAATGAAGCTTCACCAATAAGTACTTGGATCATTGGAGTTCCAAGATCTTCATATTTGGAAACTAAAATATTTTCCAACGTGAGATTTGTAAGTTGTCCAATGATTTTGACATTTTTTGGATCTAATTTTTTCTTATGCTTCCTTGTGCACAATTCATGGGCCATATTTGTATACATTTCTCAATTCATTAATGACATCAAATTCTAGATTAGGGGATTCCTCTTGAGTATGAAATTGATTTAGATATGGGGGTGGTGATTAGTGTACCATTCCTTAAGACAAGTGAATTTATAAATTTGGTTCTTCTAATTTAATAAGTATAGGAGGACTAGGTCCTTGAAGTATTTTTCTTGACCTGAGTTATGACTCATTGATATCAAGTATGTTAACATGATCCAAACTTACCTTCAAAATTAATCTATCTAAATTGAGTTTAGTGAGATAGGGTTGGTGAAGTTTGAATTTTAATATATTTTTATAGCTTGAATTTAATGCGGCTACGTAACCTGAAGATTCAATCTCAGCGTTGAAAATTGACACTAAAAATAGGTCAATGTATGATTATTGACTCAAATATCATCCAGCTATATTGCATTACCATCAATGGCGGCATGATAAATAATCAAACAAAAGTCATGCTTTGCCTCTGACCATCAAATCGTGCATTGAAAGTTGAAGTCAACAGGCTAAATACCCTAAATGGAAACTTTGAATACCTTGTGAGAGCAAGGCTTCACAATCCTATGGCCAAGAATCTCAATTTGTATTTACCATTTATATGGGTTTCTTTACCCTTCACCATTCATTTGGGGCTCATTAATACTCCTTTCATGTTATATGGAGATGAAACTAGGGTTGGGCTTAAGTGTCACACACTAAGCTCTGACCAGTCAATGTTGTTTTGCCTTTTTCATTTTTCGTTTTATTTCACCATCCATCATCGGGGTTTGATGTGTTTGTCCTACAGCGTTATCACATCATTGTCAATAGTGCACGATCCGCAAGGCGAGACATACTAAATCCTTATCATTTTATAACATAGATTGACCGGTGAGAGTTAGTGTTAATATTATTAGTATGACAACCTAAATTAATATCTAGTATAATTCAAATTAATTTGTAAGATGAAATACTCATTTTCATATTAGTGTTAAATTTAATATGATAATATAGTTCATAGACACATCCCCTAATAAATATTAAGGTTTTTAAAATTAATATCATAGAAAATATCTTGATTACAATCAAGAAAGGTAATATTCTTGTATTTAATAGATTTTAATAATATTAAATAAATGTTGAATATTTTATATAAATAAAATAAATATCTATGTGTCTATCTTAACATTAATTTAATTCAAATACTATATTAAAATTTACAATATCAAAATTAAAATTTGTTTTATAAATATAAATAAAATAAATATCTATGTATCTATCTTAACATTAATTTAATTCAAATACTATATTAAAATTTACAATATCAAAATTAAAATTTGTTTTATAAATATGGTATTATTTAATTATGTTATATAGACGCATAGATTACCATTAACATTTTAACTTGAAATTGTAATTAGGTTATCGATATTGATATGAACATACTATTAATCCTATTAAATTAAATTATATTGATTTTTTTAATATTTTTATAATTCTTCTATGTGTTATTAAAGGGTTTGAGTAAAAGATTTGATATTGCATTCTTGAATGGTTAAATTTCCAAAGAATTTTTATAGAATAAAATATTACATATTGTTATTTTCTTTATGTATAATTTTAGAGTGTATTTGCATTATTGATTATTGTATAGATTTATCAAAAAAAATACTCTAAATAAATTTAATATTTTTTAATTTAAATTTGAAATAAATGTTTTTAATTAAATTTATATCTAACCAATGTATTAGATCCAACATTAAGGTTATATTTAAATTTATCTCTATTGTAGGATTTAGCATTATCAATAAGAAGATGGAAGAGTATATTAAATTAAAATATAGGATAAATAAATAAATAACAATTAAGATTATATGGGGCTTGGTTTTAGTATTAATGGTTGTACTCTAATATTTTCATGTATATTATCAATAAGAGTATATTAAAATAAGATTTATCAAAAATAAAATCTCTATAAATAAATTTAATATTTTTTTAGCTTTGAATTTGAAATAAATGTTTTTAATTAAATTTATATCTAACCTATCAATGTATTAGGACCCAACATTAAAAATATAATAAATATTTAATATTTTAATTAAGAATAAATTTATAAATTCATTGTGAATTTAGTATTATCAATAAGAAGATGGAAGAGTATATTAAATTTAAAATATATGATAAATAAATAACAATTAAGGTTATATGGAGCTTGGTTTTAGTATTAATGGTTTACTCTAATATTTTCATCTATATTATCAATAAGAGTATATTAAAATAAATTTATCCTTCAATTTATTGACTATTGTATAGATTTATCCAAAAAAATCTCTATAAATAAATTTAATATTTTTTCAATTTGAATTTGAAATAAATGTTTTTAATTAAGTTTATATCTGACTGCTCAGTGTATTAGGATCCAACATTAAAAATATGATAATGGATTAAAACCTTGATAGTATAATTAATTTAAAAGCCTTAAATACCTTAATGGATTACCTTAATATAGTGTATCCATTAATATTACACAAAATATGGTATCCAACATTTAACAATATTGGTTATACTAATGGTGTCATACTATAGTAAATTAATGGATTAAAGGGTATGTGCAGAATCATATGGAAAAAACAGGCCGTTAAATGGCAAAAAAATCAAAAAAATCAGAGTTAGGCAACTTGATGTAAAAATTTGAATAAGTTATCTATGTAGTTTCTAAACTACTAGAGTTGTTTTAAAACAAAAAAAAATCTATTTGGTGAAATTTTGAAATTTCAATGCAAGTAGACTTCTTGAAATTTCGAAAATTTCTAAAATTTGGATGTAAAAAAAATTTGAAATTTGAAAAATTCTTCAGTGAAAAAATAAGAAGTGTCTCTAATCACCCTTAATCATGTAATAAAATGATAATATTTTTATAATATTTTAGATATAAGGTAGAGTATTCCTATGTCCCAATGTGATGTATATATTTTTTGTAATTTTCTTTCCAAGTAAATAATTAATTATGAATTTTTATTAAAATTTTTAAAAAAAATATAAAAAACTCCTGTATGTCTCACCACCTTAATTTGGTCAAAAACTTCATGCTGAAATTCAATTTTTCTTTTTTTAATATTATATTATTATGTGAAGTATAGAATGTGACAATGTTTTGGATTCAAAAATGTAGTAACCGCTTTGAAAGCTATAGATGTTCTTTTTCAACTCACACTTTTAGTCATAATTTGAATATGAATACTAATTACTTTATTAAATCCAAACTAAAGTATAATTTGAGTATTGGTGGAAAGCTGAGAATATAATTTTTAAAAACCCTTTTCGCTTCATTAATTTTGGGTAAAACAAAAGTCACCAGCCACATACCCATCATATTGCCACTTTTTGGCCCATCATGATCTTGCACATACCCTAAATATTTAATAGAATTATTGTAATTTTATTCTTTTTATTTTTTTTTAGGTTATTATTATATAGATTTAGTATTTAATAGATTTTAATAATTTTAAATAAATGTTGGATATTTTATATAAATAACATTTTATATGGGGTTAATTAATAGTTAGTTTTGGAATTAAGTTTTTGATAAAAAGTGGAATTATACCTCCTACTTATCAAGTGGAATTATGTTTTTGATAAAAAGTAAGGTAATGTTTCAAGGTATTTTAATGATTGTATAAAACCATATTCTATGTGTATTAAAGGTTTGAATAAAATATTTGATATTGCATTCTTAAATGGTTAAATTTCTAAAGAATTTTTATATTTTAAAATATTACATATTGTTATTTACTAATCTATACAATAGTCAATAAATTTATTTTAATATATTTTTATTGATAATATAGATGAAAATATTAGAGTACAACCATTAATACTAAAACCAAATCCCATATAACCTTAATTGTTATTTATTTATCCTATATTTTAAATTTAATATACTCTTCCATTTTCTTATTGATAATACTAAATCCTACAATAAATTTATAAATTTATTCTTAATTAAAATACTAACTCTTTATCATATATTTTTAATGTTGGATCCTAATACATTGACCGGTTAGATATAAATTTCATTAAAAACAAAGAAAATAAGAATATGTAATATTTTAATTTATAATTTTTTTTTGGAAATTTAACCATTTAGGAATGCAATATCAAATCTTTTACTCAAACCCTTTAATAGACACATAGAAGAATTATAAAAATATTTAAAAAATTAATATAATTTAATTTAATAGCCTTAATATTAATATGAATATCAATAATCTAATTGCATTTCCAGGTTAAAATGTTAATGGTAATTTATGCATCAATATAACATAATTAAAATAATACCATATTTATAAAAAAAAAAAATGATATTATAAATCTTAATATAGTATGTGAATTAAATTAATGTTAAGATGGACACATAGATATTTATTTATTTATATAAAATATTCAACATTTATTTAAGATTATTAAAATCTATTAAATACAATAACATTACCTTTCTTGATTGTAATCAAGATATTTTCTATGATATTAATTTTAAAAACCTTAATATTTATTAGAGGATGTGTCTATTAACTATATTATGATATTAAATTTAACACTAATATTAATGAGCATTTCATCTTACAAATTAATTTAAATTATACTATATTAATACTAATAATATTAACACTAACTCTCACCGGTTAATCTATGTTGTAAAATGATAAGGATTTAGTTTTAGAAATTTAAGTATTAAATTCTTTAAATAGTATTTCAAAAGTATTTACCCTGACACTATATGTTGCTGCTGATGGTAAAAAAACATTGACCGGTTAGAACTTAGTGTGTGACACTTAAGCCCAGCCTGAAACTAGGGGCAATATTGGTTACCTTACAAAGATGATATGACACAGCTTTATTGAGTTATGTGGGATTATGAGGCTCATTAGGATCTTTGTACTTCATTCCTTCATTTGACTTCAATTACAAGTTGGTTTTTGGAATATCTATCTATGCAAGAATTTTGTTGGGAGAGGTTGGATTAGTAAAAGAAGATTTTTTTGGTGTCTTTTTATTGTTTTTTATTTTCCATTTCTTTTTCATAACTAAGAAAAACCATAGGAAAGATAGCAATCTACTTCTAAGATGGATAATAAGATTGGTTGTCATAGTGAGCTAACAAAATTAATGACTGGTGTGTAAATAGGTTTTCCATTTTTTCAAAATTGTCAAAAACAATTTTATAAAATTATTAACAAAAGAAAAGGGCTACTCTTCCAAAATTAGGATCTTATAGTTGGAAAATATCCTATGATTGATGTTCCCTTTCTTCTTGATCCCAATTTTTTTAATTATGTTCCAATTTTAAGTGTTGTTTAGATCAAGCTTGAATAACTAGAATTCTATAAACTAAATATAAGTATGTTGGATCTTTAAATTTAATAGATAAGCCTCTACTAATCATTATTGCTCTACAATTTATGGTGGTAATAACATACTATTATTTTCTACTTTAAAAATTGGTATGATAGCTATTGGTGTTAGATTTAAATTATAACCAACACATTTGGTTGGATCAATCTCAATGAGTAAATTGCATGCATAGGTAAATCAACAATGCACAAATATCTAAGTGATGTAGCAATAAAGGAGTCCATCAAAGCAATAGAATATATTTATCTTCTTCATTAATTTTATCATCTAATAAAGTCAGTTGATTCAAAATCAAATTATAGGTAGTCAAATATCCTACACTAGAATCACCTTCCTTTATTTATCAATTATTGACAAGATCAAATTCTAGATTAGGTGCTTCCTTTGAAGTATGGAATTGATCTAGATATGGAAGTGGTGATTGTTGTACCAATGTCTTAGCAAGATTAGGTTGAGTTTCTTCATTTGGTTCTTATAGGAGGACTAAGTCCTTAAAGTGATTTTCCTTACCTACATTGTAAATCATTAATATCAAGTGTGCTAACAAGTACGTTGGAAATCTAACAACCATGTTAATATAAACTAGTTGAATCATTTCGGCTCTAGAAAAATTCACCGCCAGCAATTCACCCCCAAGTAAAATTCACGCCAGCTTCACCGCCAAGTAAAATTCACAGTGAGCAATTCACACAAGCATTAATATTTTTTAATATATATTTTGAAAACTTTGATTTTATTTTTTTTAATATATATTTTGAAAACTTTTATTTTATTTTTTAAAATATATATTTTGAAAACTTTGATTTTATTAAAAATATTAATGCGGTGAGTTTTACTTGTTGGTGAATTTTCCATCGATGAATTTTCCACCAGGATGAATTGTTGGCAGTGAATTTTTCGTCTATGAATTGCTGGCCGTGTTTGTCGTATGCCAATCATTTCATTATTTGAATTCATGAAAACGTTCAAAAATTATTTGAACATCTCCATAGAATTGTATGATACAATCTTCCCAAAAATTTAATTATATTTTATAACAAAAATTACTAAATATCACCATACAACCATCAAATTTAGACCCTCATGAAAAATAAAACAAACCATAAAAAAACTCTTCAGATCTTATTTTGTTGTGTTCTTTTATATCAATAAGCATTAAACAACTCTTTATTTTTCTCTTTTTGTTGGTACAAGCATAACCACACTCCTTGATTTCTAGAAGATAATACCAAGCCATCCTTGGCCTTCAATCTGATGATTGCAAATGCTCTTAAGATGTTGGAGGAGGAGCATTTGGGGGGTTATAAGACACATTTCCATTAGACTTGGGAGGTGGTGGGACTAGAGAGCCTCTTCCTCTCAGCTTTCTCACTTCTCGAACACTATTTCCACTCAAAAATGGCAATGCATTTGAGGAATGGCCTACAATTCTTCTACCTGATCTTCTTGCAAAACCACATGCATTAGGCAATATCTCTGGTGGTGAAGCAAAGGCTAAGCTTCCTTAGTCACATTGGCCATTACATTGATGGTAGTGTATTGGGAATGAAACTTGACCAATAAGTACTTGGATCATTAGAGTTCCAAGATCTTCATATTTGCAAACTAAAATATTTTCCAATGTGAGATTTGTAAGTTGTTCAATGACTTTGACATTTTTTGGATCTAATTTATTCTTATACTTCCTTGTGCACAATTCATAAGCTATATTTGTATACATTTCTCAATTCATTAACGAGATCAAATTCTAGATTAGGTGCTTCCTTTTGAATATGAAATTGATTTAGATATAGGGATGGTGATTGGTGTACCAATTCTTCAATAAGACAAGGTTGAGTTTATAAATTAGATTCTTCTAATTTAATAAGTATAGGAGGACTAGATCCTTCAAATATTTTTCTTGACCTGAGTTACAACTCATTGATATCAAGTATGTTAACATGATCCAAATCTACCTTCAAAATGAATCTGTCGAAATTGAGTTTAGTGAGATAGGGTTGGCGAAGTTTGAATTTTAATATACTTTTATACCTTGAATTTAACGCGGCTACGTAACCTGCAGATTCGATCTCAATGTTGAAAATTGACACTAAAAACAAGTCAATGTATGATTATTGACTCAAAGATCATCCAGCTATACTGCATTACCATCAATGGTGGCGCGATAAATAATCAAACAAAAGTCATGCTTTGCCTCTGACTATCAAATCGCGCGTTGAAAGTTGAAGTCAACTAGCTGAATACGTAAATGGAAACTTTGCATACCTTGTGAGAGGAGCAAGGCTTCACAATCCTATGGCCAAGAATCTCAATGTGTATTTACCGTTTCTATGGGTTTCTTTACCCTTGACCTTTTATTTGGGGCTTATTAGCACTCCTCTCATGTTGTATGGAGATGAACTTAGGGGCAATATTGGTTACCTTACAAAGATGATATCGTATAGGTTTATTGAGTAGAACTCATATGACTTTTATCCATTATTTTTTATGTGAGATCATGAGTTTCATTAGTATCTTTGTATTTCATACTTGCATTTGATTTCAATTACAAGTTGGTTCTCGGAATATATATCTATGCAAGTTTTTTGTTGGTAGAGGTTGGATCAGTAAAAGAAGATATTTTTTATGTCTTTCTATTGTTTTCAATTCTTTTTTTTTGCCATGGCTAAGAAAAATTATAGGAAAGATAGCAAGCTACTTCTAAGATGGATAAGGAGATTGGCTGTCATAGTGAGCTAACAAAATTAATGACTAGTGTGTAAATAGGTTTTCCTTTCTTTCAAAGTTACCAAAAGCAATTTTATAAAATTTATTAACAAAAGAAAATGACTACTCTTTCAAAATCAAGAATCCTATAGTTGTCAAACCCCCTGTGACTGATGTTCCCTTTCTTCTTGATCCTAAATTTTTTAATTATGTTCCAATTGTAAGTGGTGTTTATCATGCTTGAATAACTAGAAGTCTATAAACTAAATTTAAGTATGTTGAATCTTTAATTTTAATAGGTAAGCCTCTACTAATCATTATTTCTCTATATTTATGGTGGTAATAACATACTATTATTTCCTACTTTTATTATTCGTATGATGGCTATTGGTGTTAGATTTAAATAACCAACACATTTGGTTGGATCAATCTCAATAAGTAAATTGCATGTATAGGTAAATCGACAATGCACAAATAACTAAGTGATGTAGCAATAAAGAAGTCCATCAAAACAATAGAATATATTTATCTTCTTCATTAATTTTATCATTTAATAAAGTTGACTGACTCAAAATCAAATTAAAGGTAGTCAAATATCCTACACTCCAATCACCTTCCTTTATTTATCAATTATTGACAAGATCAAATTCGAGATTAGGTGCTTCCTTTGAAGTATGGAATTGATCTAGATATGGAAGAGGTAATTGTTGTACCCATGTCTTAGCAATACTAGGTTGAGTTTCTTCATTTGATTCTTCTGATTTAATGATTATAGGAGGACTAAGTCCTTAAAGTGTTTTTCCTTATCTACATTGCAAATCATAATATCAATCTAACAGCCTTGTTATTATAAACTAGTTGAATAATTTCATTATTTGAGTTCATGAAACACATTGAAAAATTATTTGAACATCTCCATAGAATTGTACGATACAATCTTCTCAAAAACTTAATTATATTTTATAACAAAAATTACTAAATATGACCCTACAACCATCAAATTTAAGCCCTTATGAAAAATGAAACAGACCATAGAACAAATCTTCAGATGTTATTTTGTTGTGTGCTTTTATATCAATAAGCATAAAACAACTCTTCATTTTTCTCTTTCTGTTGGTACAAGCATATAACCACACTCCTTGATTTCTAGAAGATAATGCCATGCCATCCTTGGCCTTCAATCTGATTATTGTAAATGCTCTTAAAATGTTGGAGGAGCATTTGGGGGATTGTAAGACTCATTTCCATTAGACTTGGGAGGTGGTGGGACTAGAGAGCCTCTTCCTCTCAGCTTTTTCACTTCCCGGACACTATTTGCACTCAGAAATGGTAATGCATTTGAGGAATGGCCTACAATCCTTCCACCTGATCTTGTTGCAAAACCACCTGTATTAGGCAATTTCTCCGGTGGTGAAGCAAAGGCTAAGCTTCCCTTACCAACACCTGCAAAGAAAACATAACGCTGAATATTATCATGCCATACATTAATAAGATTAATCAAGCAAATATATCAAAGAAAATAATGAATTTCCATGAACCGCCAAGATTAGTTGAATCAAGGATACCATGTTTGTTTTTCCTTGTTTCTTATAACACTTTAACTACACTTTTGCCTCTGTTACAATGTCAGTTTTCGTGACTCAACCTGAACCTATCAATGGTATGAATTATGTTTCCAACAGTATGAATAGAAATTGAATTAAAATACCTGACTGTGCTCCCATAGACTTGTTCGAGAAGAAGGTAAAAACTATCAGAAACAAAACATGCCATGATGCACTTACACTCTTGACTGTAAGAGAACCCATCACCCAAATGTTGTGCTGGGCATTGCGAGGCAAACTATTTTTTGTACCCACAAAATTCCTGTTAGTCTTGCTTAATCCAAACGTCACTTCAAAATGAATCTATCGAAATTGAATTTAGTACGATAGGGTTGGTGAAGTTTGACTTTTAATACATTTTTATAACTTTAATTTAACGCGGCTACGTACGTAGCCCGAAGATTCTATCTCAGCGTTGAAAATTGACACCAAAAACACAGGTCAATGTATAATATTATTGACTCAGAGATCATCCAGCTATACTTCATTACCATCAATGGCGGCACGATGAATAATCAAACAAAAGTCATGACTGTTTGGTGAAGGCATGCTTTGCCTCTGGCCATCAAATCGCACGTTGAAAGTTGAATAAGTGAATGGAAGCTTAGAATACCACGTGAGAGGAGCAGGGCTTCACAATCCTCTGGCCAGGAATGCTTCTTTCCTCTATGCCAAAGTGGACTGATGAGATCAGGTCTTTTGGCTATATTATGTTGACCAAATAAATAGATTAAGATGATCACTAAAGAGTATGGTCCTAGTCCTCATCCTAAGACACATTTTTATTAATTTCACCTTAGAAATAATTAAGTATTATGTATAAATTTCTTTTATGTGGCTTTGGTTTTAATGATAAATGTAAGTATATATTATATTGGAGGCTCGTATTTGAATTTGGATTAGAGTAAGGTTGTCAACTTCAATATGTGTTCTTTGTTGGTGATCTAAGTAAGTGTGTTTATTTTTAACCTTAATGTGTGGAGGCTTAAATAAGAATCTCAAATAGCTTTCACTTTTTATTTTGTATATAGGTTCTTTTTTATCTTTCACCTTTTACGTTGCTTTCTTTATTTTTTACTTTTTATGTGGGCTTGTGAAGCTTGTAAGGATCTTAATTTGTATTTATCATTTATATGGATTTCTTTACCCTTCACCTTTTATTTAGGGTTGAACATTAATACTCCTTTCATGTTCTATAGAGATGAAATTAGGGGTGATATTTATTGCCTTACAAATGAAGGTGATATGACATAGGTTTATTGAGTGGAACCCATATAACATTTACCCATTTCTTTTTATATGGGATCAAGAGTCTCATTAGGATCTCTCTACTACCTATCCACATTTGACTTTGATTACAATTTGGTCCTTGGAATATCTCTTCACACAAGATTTTTCTTCATAAAGGTTGGGTCAATAAAAGAAGGTATTTTTATGCCTTCCTACTTTCTTTTAATTCTCCATTTCTTTGTCATGGTTAAGAAAAACTACATGAATGACCCCAACCTACTTCTTGGATGGATAAGAAGATTGGCTATCATAGTGAGCTAAACAAATTAATTACTACTGTGTAAATTGTTTTCCTTTCTTTCGCAGTTGTCAAAAGCAATTTTATAAAATTTATAACAAAAACAAGAATCTTATAGTTGTCAAACCCCCTATGGTTGATGTTCTCTTTCTTCTTGATTCTAAAGAAAATGGATCTTTTCATACTACTTTCAATTATGCTCCAATTGTAAGTGATGTTTATCAAGCCTAAATAGCTAGAAGTCTATGAACCCAATAAGTATGTTGGATCTTTAATTTTAATAGGTGGGCCTCTACTAATCATTATTTCTCTACTATTTATAGTGCTCATAATAGACTATTACTTCCTATTTTATTTTTTTTATGGTGGCTATTAGTGGTAAAGTTTAAAAAACCAACACATTTAGATTAATTTTGGTTGAACTTTAATCTCAATACACAAATTGCATATATGTAGGTAAGTCAACAATGCATTTGGAAAATAACTAAGCAATATAGCAATAAAGGAGTCCATCTTCAACTCTATAGCACTACCACTTATAGCAACAATTAAATTCTCCCAAGATTCATGTATAGAACTAAACAACAAGATATATTTATCATATTCATTAACTTTATCATCTACTAAAGCTAGTTGACTCAAAATCAAATTAGAGGTAGTCCAATATTCCATAATAAAATTGCCTTCCTTTATTTTTAAAGAATATAAACATATATTTTGAGATATAATTTATTTGTCAAACTTTAAGTTTGATAGATATCACCTGTCCTCTTCCAAAATGTAAATGTCGTCTAGTTTCATTTGAGACAATCAAGAGGATAGAAACTACAAACGTAACTAAATAGTTCCCTATGCCTTCTTGTCCCACCTTTTCTAATTTCTTCATCAAAAAAATCATCAACTTTTCGTTCCTTTGCTATAATTTTTTGTTGGTCATTTTCTTCCAGGTGATCCTCTATCCTAAACTTCCACAACTTACAACCAAAGTCATTAAACTTTTCTATCACTAAACAAGAGGTAGAAACTACATGGTTCAATCACTCACTAGTCTATAAAATCCTCAAGTGAAAATCTCCCATTTTAACTAAAAAATCGACAACACTTCAAGAAAGACACCCCCTCCTAAACATAATAAAAATTTTGATACTAAATGATAAACAAGGTAAAGCGTCATAGTAAAACCTTTTTCACTAAGTACATGAAAATATGAAATACTAATTAAAGCATCATGTCATTAACCATAAGATATGTGTGACAAAGTTTAAATTATATTAAAAATTAGAAAACACATAATACTACGGTGAGTTAAAAGTTGTCACACTTTAATAAAGTAAATTGTCAACATTGATCTAACTTTTCAAATTGAATCAATAGAAAGTGACATATATGTTTTAAACTTTGAAATAATATACTAATTTTTAGTGTAGAAATTAA
The DNA here is from genome assembly GCA_007258455.2 of Sequoia sempervirens. Classification (NCBI taxonomy): domain Eukaryota; kingdom Viridiplantae; phylum Streptophyta; class Pinopsida; order Cupressales; family Cupressaceae; genus Sequoia; species Sequoia sempervirens. The sequence goes on along the minus strand of VDFB02015268.1, from coordinate 207,746 downwards.
GCTTGCTTAGGAGTGCTAAGGAGCTACATGTCTATTCTTAGCCATGTGCTATTCTTATCCAATCACTTGTTTTTCTATCTAGATCTAAATTAAGTGGTTGCATGTCTATTTTTAGGCACCACTATTTTTAAATGGTTGTTACTCTATATGAACTCCATATATTGTGAGTTAATTCATCATCACTTTAAAGATATTTATTTGTGCATTCTATGTTTTTTTATTAACATCACAAGTAGGAGAATGGGATTGCTTTACATTAATGGCTTTATTGGTGTTGGCATTCTATCTAGAGATCTTGGCAATTTTACATGGTATATAAGAGCCAAGCTAGGCTAGGAGCCCCAAGTATTCTATACAGTGGCTTAAGGGAGGTGTTGGAAATAAGCCACATCTAAACCAAAGATGGGTTGGTCATATAGGGGTTATTAGCTTAGTGGTAGAGCACTCCAATAGAAAATGGAAGGTCCTAGGTTTGAGTCCTAGCTATTCCATGAAAATCTCAACATGGTATCAGAGCTATTATGGGTTTCATTTGTTTGTTTGATATTATTTGTTGATTTAGATTTCATAAAACACTAATGCACCCGTATATTTTGGTTGTGTGTGTTCTAGAAAATATGTGTTGAGGTTGTAAAATTGGATCTTGATCTACCAATGTGAAGTGAGCATTGAGCCAATCTATAAAGGTATTTATGAAGATTTTGTGGCATATATTTGATCTTCCAATGACCCATGTTGAGGTCATATATTCTTGATCTTTGTTCATGTGTGGGCATAATATCTATTGCAAGACAAGTGGATTTCTCTTGTAGGGTGAACATTTGATCTATAATCCAAGTTGAACATAGGGAAGTGCATGATAGTTCATTTTTCTCCAAATTTAGTTGAGATTTGAGATTAGAGAATTGCACCAAAAAAATTGTTAGCTTTGGGAAGGGCATATCACCAAGCTAGGTTGTACACCCTCTCACACTTTGCATTTGTTGTTTCTCCTATAATATTGCTTACACATTCAAATGGAGTTAGTAAAATATGACATGAGTAGTTTAGCCACCTTAACTACCATTGCCTTGATTAATTGTGTCAAAAAGATATAGTAATAGAGTTTCTTAGAGTTAGATTCTATAAGGGTCTTTGTGAGTGTAGTACCCTTGGGAAGCATCTTGAAGAGAAATTTGATAAAGGAAAATCATGGAAGGATGCATAAGTTTTGAAGCTTGTTTGTAGTAATGTATTAGGGGCATTTCCCATCCATCCTTCACTAAGGCACAATATGTTCTCCTCTTCATAGATGGCTTATCTAAATACACATGTCTACTTCTTTTGAAAAAAATGAATTCTTCAACAAATTTCAAGAATTCAAGGCTCTTGTTGGAAAAAAATAAGTGAAAGTTATTAGGGTTCTTTGAAAAGATAATTAGGGTGAGTATGTCAACCAAATATTTGATTAGTTTTGTATAGCATAGGGGATAGATTTGCAACACATAGTTCCTTATACTCCCAAATAAAACAGAGTTGTAGAATACAAAAATATATCCCTAAAAGAGATAACTAAATACATGATACAATCCAAGGGCCTTACACCACAATAATAGGAAGAAGCAATAAATTATGTAGTGCCTCTTTACATTTTGCCTTCGTGAAAATTGAGTAAGTCGTTTAGTTGAATGTTGGTATCATATGTTTGTTACTGTTGAGTTCATTTGCTTATAGTAATTGTATTGCACATTAGCTGGGAGTGCACTGAGCTCATTTATTTATAGTAAGTTCTGATAGGCCATATGTTTGATTAGATAATACTTGAGTATGGGATAATGCTAAGTGTATATGAATGGAATAATAGTTAAATGAGTAGATGATTGAGTCTTCTAAGAATGCACAAGAGAAAGTTAATAAGTAAACTACACGAATAAAATCTATATGTCTACACTCTTTTGGAGAGCAATTTCGGTGAATAAGAAACTAAATAAATTTTTAAGATTTGATTCTTTCAAATGTGACATATTTTATAAACCTCGTTGCTCCTTATAAGACTACTTATATAGTCTAGTTTGTGTATAAATGTGTATAAAGTATGGTGTTAGAAAGAGGGATATCTTTGCTGGGACTAATTGATTTAAAAATAGTGAATTCTAGAAATCAAATATTTCTATACAATTATCTTTTTTTTGTGATACGAGGAAAATTAATATATAGGGGATAAAGAAAATCATTAAGCCATTTTAATTATAAATTCTTAACTTTCTTATTAAGGGAATTTGGCAATATAGATTAGCAATTTAAAATTATGATACTATTGTCTTAAAATAATTTTGTTTTATTACTATTGGATTAGCATAAGCGTATTAGTGGATTTAATTTTCTTTTCAAAATAATCAAGGTGTTATTTTATGAAATTAGTTAATTTTCAATTAAGGCGTGGATAGTAATTCATAATTACTTCAATCATTTATTTCCCCTGGAAATTGCATGAATAGGTACAATTTCTATTTTATTTTTCTTCCCTTCTTTAAACTTTATTTTAGCCCTTGGGGCCACGTGCCTTTCAAGCAGTATGTCAGCTCTTCACGTGTCTTGCTTATGCTTCTGCAATCTGCACTTGTCATGGCATGGAAGCTAACTTTACACCTGTCAATTTCATTGGCATGGGGGAATTAGAGGAGATTACATTTCCCAGTGATATTGGGTAAAACGGGGAGTCTATGTCTTCCGTTGGCCCTTAAGAAATTTTATGTTGTATCATAAAGAAGCGGGTTGGCATACGTTGAAACGGGGAGGGGGCACTCCATGAGACCACATTTTCTTGAAGCATTTTGCAAAAATAGTACATGCGCTGGTCCTGGAGTTGAAATATTTGGCGTCCCATGCTACTCACAATCGATATTTTCCCTTCAAAGGTAGCAAAATCTTCTATCGAGCCCAAGAATCTGGTAGCTCTAAACCCAGGTACTTTTAGATCTACTATTTGTTAATGAGAATAGTTTGGCGTAGCAGTTGTAGGGAGACTAATTTGATTCGTCTCATTTTATTTTATTTTCTTTTGTGTTCTTAAATTATGCTTCGGTAGGGTTTTGTAATATTTTTCCTCTAAACCTTTTCCCTCTGGTATTACCTTTCACTTCTCCATTTTGTCGAATTTGCAGCCTGAAATTAAGGTTTTCTCGGTGGTCTTAGTGAATATTTATTAATATGAAAATTACAATAATGAGCACATTTCTAGGTTTTAACATTATGGAATCCTTTACCCTTCATATTTAGGTATATTTCATGTCCTTGCGTCCACGTTTCTTTTTGCATTTTATCTCTCAGGGCAGGTTCAACTTCAACTGAGTTTTAGTGGTCGCAGATATATGTTAATTGGATTTTGATTCTGAGTGCAAAGAAAACTGATTTCAACACCTTCTCTTCAGCAGAGAGGCGAATACAATTTACTAGGAGGATATTAAAATAATTAACCTAAGTTATCACTCCTGTCCTCCATGGTTTCCCCTAAGTAAAGACATTCAGCTACCAAGAAATTTAGCCCATCTTTGCTTCCTTTGTTTCTACCTCATGTCGTTCTCTGTAGCTGTAGACTTGTTGTCCCTGTACGTTAAGAACGAACCAGCAGAAAAAAAAGAACTCAATAATGCTTTTAGGGTGCATCTGTTTTCAAAATGGACTTGAAATGATATAGAGTTGGATTTATAAAGTCTCCCCTCATCGCTTTTCTTCCGGTTGTCGCCCAAAGTCAAATTGCATAAAATGACTATGCGTAAGTAAAACAGAAATAAGTATAATGCCTCTAATGATAGGGCTCTGATATGGCCGTTGTTTACAGAAGAATGTGAACAAAAAATCAAAATGGATATAAATATTCACCTACCCATATTCGATGCCCACTACCCTTAAAAATTTGTGCATGGTTTTGTTTGTAAGAAAAAAAAAATGGTGTTTATTCATAGTAATGTGGTCCAAAAAGAAAACCGTGGAAGGGAGAAAACATGGCCCTTTGAAACATTTCATAAAGATGTGCCGTGTGGTAAGGTTGTTTATTTGAGATAATATTAGCAAGAAAGACAAAATAAAACATCCTTGAATAAAGGAATGCATGTTTTTTTTTAAATAAATAAATTAAGGAACTTTAAAGTAAGTCAAACGAAAGGTAAAGTAAAAAGAGGGTTACATGGATTAAAGGGATTAAGGGAAGAGAGTAAGAGTATTTATTTAAAATTTAAAGGAAATCAAAAAAAACATAAAATAAATAAATAATTAGTACTAATAGTACTTTTTTCTTAGAAAGGAGGGAAGTCTCTTTGAAATCATTTTGAAATCATTTATTATTATTTCCTTTTTAGTAATTAGATTAAGTAAATGTATAAATAAATACATATTCACATAGTTATACAGATAAGGGAAAATAAGATAATTGAAAGAGAAATTGGTAATTAAATAAATAGAGATGGACTGATATTTCATTTTGGAGACCCTTGTTTGGTGTAACCGGTTATGCTGATGGTCAGCTATCTGATTCAATATTGGGTCAAACAACAGTTTAGGAGAACCTACCTTTATTTTTATGAATCTATCCCTCATAAATATATATAAAGATATATGTATCTATATACATTGGGTTGGTGTAAATTGTAAACCATAATTTATAATAAAAAGAAGACAAACAATCTTGGCTGTGTATATACATGCGTCAGAATTTTGATAAATTATGTTATTAGTTTCTTTAGCTATGGTAAATGACTTCCTATTAAAAGGAATGGATGAATGTAGTAATTATTTTTAAAAAAAGACTTTTTAATAAATGATTATTTTTGGTAGACGATAGATTAATATCTATATATGCGTATAAATTTATGTATATATGTATTGTTTTATTTTTATTAGGTAATTTTGTAAAAATCAAATAGGATGGATTGAATAAAGCAATTAGTAATTATTTTTATGGTATCTTATAGTTGGCTAGTGAAATAACATCATTGTTATAATTTTAATGTTAGGGTTTCTTATCGATAGAGATGATTGTGTTGATATTAAGTTAATGGATGAAGTTGATAATCTTTTAAAGTGTTGATTCCTTCGTATTCTCTAATAGTTGCATTTCAAATCATAGTTAATTACATGTTATTGTGAAAATGGTTCATAAAGTGAAGGCATTGATATACTCATTCTTGATGTGATAAATTGTGTTGATGTATTGACAGTTATATCTAGTAGTGTGTCGATTGAGAAGTGTGAGTGAACTTGGTTATTGTTCAATTGGTAGTGATGTTTATTTATGGAGTCATTCCCGACAGCTTGGATTATTATGAGTTGGTTTTAAATACTGTTTCCTTGGTTGCAGTGGTGGGTTGGTTCCCTGTGGTGAATTATGTGGGTGATTTGGGGGATTTAAGTTGTTTAATTCTATGGTTGATTTTGATATTGGAATGAATTGAGGTCTCCCTTAGATGCCCTATTGGATGAATTTACATTTGATATTGTAATTGTTTATATTAGCCTTGTTTGAGTTTCAATATTTTATTATGATGTTGCTACTATTATTCTACACTTTGTCGTTAGGCCATCATGAAAGTTGTTTAGTCATTTGGTGTGTACTCCTTTTGTGTTATTTTTGATTGGGGAGACTTTATGCAATGACTTTCTTTTAGTCATTTTTGAGATGGTTGGGAACTTGATATATTTGAATTACCTTCAATAGAAGATTGTGGATTTATGATGTTTTTGGCTTCCAGAGGCAATGGAGGAACTTGATTTATGTTGATTTTTCCACAGTTGTTCCGTTGTGATTTATTACTTCTATTTTAGATTTTGAGCTCATGAGTAGTACTTTGTACTATGGTGTTGATTTTTGATGTGGTGGGTGGTACCTCCTTTGTTCTTGTTTCAATGATATGGAATGGGTTTGCGAGATGGTTCATGCCTCGCATGTTTTATGTTATATTCACCTTGATTTCTATGTGAGATAAGGTACACCCCTGCATGTTTTGGTTTGGGTACCCATAGGGAGAGTGGCTCTTCATGGGGGCCGGCGCACAAAGGGGCTGTTAGGGTAACCCATGGAAGAGTTTCCTTAAAAAGTGATAATTTAATTAATGAACTGGTGGGTTTTGGGTAAATAAACATTAAACAAGATTAATTATGTTCCTCACCCATACCGTTAGTACTATCATAGGCTAAGGATGGGATGAGAAGACCTGGTTGGTAAGATCACTGCCTTGTCCTCACGAAAGGTAAGTGGTTCTGCATGAGTCACCCTATGGAGCGGTGCCTTGAGATAGGCTGCCTGGATAACTATAGATGGAGGCGGTACCTGGTGATAGGTTGCCTGGATAATCCATGTAAGGCCATGCGATGACACTCTCCTACAGTACCCATTTATGTTCCCTTGTTTGGTTGCCTCTGGGAGTGTTGATTGAATTGTTGATGTTGTTGAGGCAATTGGTTCTTGGTGATTGTTTTTTTTAAGCCTCCCAGTTCTATCTTTAAAGTTGCACACATGCCTCGTGGAGATTTAGTTGATGTTAATGAAAGGTGCCCTTGTTATTTATTGTTGGTTGATATTGTGATTTCATTTGAAGGCTTTGGATCCTATTGTTGTTGGCACCTCTTATGGTTATTTAATGTTGAGCCATAATATTGACATTTGGATTTGTTGAAATTTTCATTATTTTGTTTTGGGCTAAGTGATGGAAATGTTGTGATTTGTTATCTTGTGTTGATGATATCCTTGTTGTGGAGTTTGGTTTGCTCTTGGTTCATATAATTGTTTTGGATTGCGGTATGGGGATCTTTCTTGTCAACTCCTAGCATGGGGGGTGGACTTTCGGGTCCACGTGGTCGGGTGGAACGTGCTATGCACCCCATTGGGTCCCTAGTCAAGGATCGAGTTGTGCAGATATGTGCCTCTTGCGGTGACTCCAAGATTGTACCTGAGTCAGACCTGATCTTGTTACTTTGTATTCACCTCTTCAGTTGTATTAATCCACCTTATTGTATTGTTCCCGTATATGTCGAGGAACACATATGTATCACTGTATCTCTTATACGATGTAACTTTCATTATCATTGTAAGGATTGTAACCCTTGACCTTAATTTATGATCTTTGATGGATGTTTTTCATTCATGAAATGTATATAAATACTTGGTACTTTTATGTGTTAATGTTTCATAGTATGTAATTCTAAATGGTGTTGTATCTGTGGAAATATACTCCACAATTGGCATATTGAACTATTAATAAAATGTTATATGTATCTTTTTCATCTCTCTCAAGTGATCAGGGATGGTTGGATGTTATCTTTATGTAATTCTTGATTTGTTTGTTAACGTTATGGTTTTAGTTTTAGGTTTTCATGATGCCATCTTGTGTACCCCAGAGGACGTAATGGTCATTGTAATTGTATAATTGCTTATATGTAATATATGTTCATGTTCATCTTACGTTATGTCTCACCTTAAAAAAAAAAAAAAATTGTGCTTTTATTGCGAGTTCTTCCTGTCCTTTGGGGTTCGCGTGGCGGGGCGTTACAAATTATGCTTGTTACATTTAAAATTGTGTTCCTCACAAAGCCTTAAATGAAATTTCTCCTTTTGAAGCTTGAACAAGGAGGAAACCATCGATTGAGCACTTCAAGGTTTTCAAATCTCCAACCATGGCAGATATACCAAAGAAAAATCACGAGGCAATGGAACCACAATTCAACCCTTGCATCTTGTAAGTTATCCAAATGGTGTGAAATTTTATGACCTACTCCACCCGACCACAAATAATTTATTCATTGAGAGGAGTGTTAAGTTCAAGGAGAGTCCTACCAACTCTATATCTAACATTTCTACTTCTATTATGAACTCACTTATACTTAATGATTCTTCTAATGACTTTGACCATCCACAAAAATATTGAGGTAGATTCTTATTCTTCCTCTAGGTTTGATAGTGAGGATAGTGATGGGGAGTCATCATCATCAACTTCTACACATGATTTTGAGGATGATGTTTCAACACCTGACTTTCCCACTTCTTACCCTATTTGGGCTAGACACACATTTCAAAGTGTGGAAGTACTCTGGTAGGGAATCCAACTAATGGTAGATGTACATGACCACACAATCAAAGTACATCACATGCTTACTTTTCCTCAACCTCTAATCCACAATTTTTTAGATAAAATGGAAATACCTAAGTCCAGGATAATGTTATGAATGAGGAACATGATTTCTTAATTTGATAAATCACACTTTTGACTTCTCTTCTTGATGGAAGGAAGGTAGTTTGATGTAGATGGATATATTAAACCAAGATTATTGTAAATGGATTATTTGATAAGTACAAGGCATGTTTGGTTTCCAAGGGTTTGTCATAGGTTTTTGGTGAGGTTTTTTCTAATCCCAAACTGTATCCAATAAAATATCTTTCCCAAATCACTCTCAGATCTAAGGAGTTTAAATATTTGGAGCTCTAATACCATGTAGGAGTTGATAGTGAACTCCAAGGAGCTTATAGTGAACTCCCACAGCCTAAGATCACCTGAAAAACATAAAGATATCCTTCCACAAGAGAGTGTGCAAGATAATATCTTTCTCAATATTGATGGAATAATGTACAATGATAAATAATGGATCAATTATAGTACATGTCCCCCATATTATAAAGTATAGAAGATTCCTTGCTTATATAGGCAAGCTAAGATAGGATTATACAAGATTTGGACAAGTGTCTTAGCCCTATGACATGAGAAAATAATCATTAAATGACCTTGGACACAAAAATTAAATGACAAAAGATAAGATAAGATCCTATGACAAATAAGACTTCTAGAAAGATTCCTAGGAAATAAGTATAGTTAACATGTGAATAGGACCTACTAGGTAAACTTGTTAGGTAAAACACCTTATTGAAACCAACACCCCTCCTTAAGTGAAACTTAGAGAGTAGAAAATAAATGAAACAATACAAATACATGATGCAAGGATGCATGGGTGACATGGGTCCTGAATACTAGGCCATGTTAGGTACCCATTTACAAAATATTTTTCATAAATGAAGTGGAGAAAAACCTTGTGGAAAAACCCCTCTCCAAAAGAGAGAATGCATGAAAGAAATCATGTGCAAGTGATGAAATAAGTGATAAATGAAGGAATCAACATGACCCCCAAAAGAATACATCCATGATCACAAATATACAATCAATAGCCACCTCCCCATAAGAGGGAAAGATATAGACTATGTAGCCCCCCCCCCCCCCACAATGTGTAATCTCCTAGATAAATGTTAGATGATTAAAGACAAAACATGATCCAATTCCTACAAAAAAAATTCCCCCCCTTGGGAAGAAACAAAATAAAATATAGATTTAGGATTCATGCTTCCCATTTCGGATAAGAATTGATAGTAAGAAGGATGTATGGTGGTGTCTTTGAAATCTACTCATGTGTCACCATGTCCATGGCAGATGATGATGCCACAATCGAATAAGGTATCTGCTCAATCAAAGAAGAAGGTGATAAACTAAGATCAAGTAGTAAATGATAATGAACAAGATCCAAAAAATGATGGTTTGACAACCATAGTGCAATGATTGTCATCAAATAGGAGAGATAACCCCTCAAATGTGTCCTCCAAATCTGCAATATGAGACTCACAAAACAAATTAGATATACCTATAATCAAATTTTTATTCCACAAAGTCAAATCTAAAAGATAAAGATGGTCTTAATGAGAAAGAACGATGGAAGTCTCACTCAATGATTATTCACAAGGAATTAATGAAGGTGAAGGAGAATCTGAGGAAACCTCATCACTATCATCTAAAGATTCAAATATCTTTGAAGAAGTAAACTCCAAATAATACCATATTCATATATGGTATGTTTTCTAAAGCATCGAGAAGTATAAGACAATTTGAAATAGGATCATCTTGGAATGGTTGTGTATCAAAATCTCCATATATCCCCCAAATTTTAGTCCAAAGAACATGAAGACACTCAAAGTGAATAAAGCATTCAAGGTTTCATCATCAAAATGCATAGTAGTCACTCGTAGAACATGATCTTTTTTTTAATTCCATGTAAATTTATTGCTATGGGTACCTCAAGGGGGAATAAGAACATACAATAAATGAAGCTAATGGAGAATTTTTATGATTCCAACTCTCCATTGTTTATAGTTTCCCCTTTTCAGGATGATTAGAGAAGGATGGAATTAAAAAAAAACTATAATGAACTAAGGCAGATCTCTAAAATTATAAAGGCAAAAACCTTCAATAGTAATTAGAAACTTCCAAATATTCAATCAATACACAAAATGAAGCCCCCCAAAAAGATAGAACCTCTCTAGGTGTCAAGATGCGAAAGTAATTAGTCACAATGTGATATTAGAAATAAAACTAAATAAAATGCACTTGAGTATGAATTTGGAAAATGTGCATGAATAGATCAGAAGAGCTCCTTAATACCTTTATGATGTTGCAAGAATCATGAAAATTGGATAAACAAGAAAACAATTATGAGCCTAGATGTCCAAATGGGATAATTGACTTCAATCAAAAATAAAATACACCAACAAAAAAATATGATAATGAGACTTGCGCCATTGGAATTACTTGGAACCAATTTTTTGGAAAAATCTCATTCACCAAAATTTGATACCCAAGTCAAAATTTATGGCTCCCAAGAAAAAACTACCCTATTAGGGCCTTAAGACCAAAAATAAATATCCTAGGGGCTAGCAGGAAGTCGTGTAGGTAGGAAGTGTTTCCACCATCAGTTGAGTAATGGCAAAAAATGGGCGATGGTGACTAGTGTGGCTATTTCCAATTAGCAACCCATCAAATTTAAGCTCATCAAAAACAAAAAAAAATCAACAAAATTGTACACTTGCACAATAGGTGATGCCTATAGAGTATGATGATGATGCAAAGAATAGTCTCTATGAATATTCTATATTTTGCAAACATAGTTTGTATAGTTGTATGGATTGCACAAAATATTTTGTTGGTCAAATTTGTAACCCTTACCAAAAATGCCCAAATTTTTTTTACGTCCAAAATTAAAGTATTTTATATCAAAATAGGGGGTTTTGTGTCTTTTAGACTCAATGATGAGGTTTTTTTAATCTCAAAGTTCTCCCAAAAAAATATCATTACTAAATCACCCTCAAATCTAAGGAGTTTGAATATTTAGAGCTTTGATACCATGGAGGAGTTGATAGGGAACTCCAAGGAGCTTATAGTGAACTCCCACAACCCAAGATCGCCTAAAAAACATAAATATATCCTTCCATAAGAGATTATGGCAAGATAATATATTTCCACATATTGATGCAATAATGTACAATGATAGTACATTCCATATATTACAAAGTGTAAAAGAGGCCTTGCTTATATAGGAAAGGTACAAGAGATAAGATTAGACAAAATTTGGACAAGTGCCTTAACATTATGACATGAGAAAACAATCTTTAAATGACCTAGGACACAAGAATTAAATGACAAAAGATAAGATTTTATGACAACTAAGACTTCTAGAAATATTCCTAGGACATAAGAAAGCTTAACATGTGAATAGAACCTACTAGGTAAACTAGTTAGTTAAAACACCTTATTCAACCCAACAGCCCTCCTTAAGTGCAACTTAGAGAGTAGAAAATAAATGCAACAATGTAAATATGATGCAATGATACATGGATAATGGGTCCTGAATACTAGGCCATGTTAGGTATCCATTCACAAAATATTTCTCATAAACTAAGTAAAGGAGAAAAAAATTATGGGAAAAACCCCTCAAAAAGAAAGAATGCATGAAAATAATCATGTGTGTATGTGATAAAATAAGTGGAGAATGAAGGAATCAACATGATCTCCCAAAGACTACATCCATCACAAATATACAATCAATAGCCACCCCCCCCCACCACAATGTATAATCTCCTATAGAAATGGTAGATGCTTGAAGAAAAAACATGATCCAATGCCTACAAAAATATTCCTCCCCTTGGGAAGAAACATTTAACCAAATATAGATGAAGGAATGCTTCCCATTGTAGATAGGAATTGATAGTAAGAAGTATGGGCGGGTGCATGAAGTTGGGTACCAATTTTCTGGCCACTTTTGAAAAAAAATTTACAAAATGCACTCGCGTTATTTCGCGTTAAAAAAAAAGAAAAAAGTGAAATTACTTTCCTTGGAATACCAACCCAAAGGTTGGAGGGCATTCCCAACAAGGCCAGAGACATGTTTTTGCAAATTCTACAATTTTTCACATAATTAGGTTCGTGCTCACCATCAAGATTGCATCTAGTTAATATCGACAAAATTGAAAACATGAGTAATGTTAGGTTCTCTCTTAGCTATCCAACGATGTAATTTTTTTCACCTTTTGACAATATTAAGCCTTTCATCCATAATTTCTTTTGATTGTATGTCTATTTAGTGGCAAAAAGCAGTGTTTGGTGTTTTTTTTGTTATAAATTATCCATTCATCAAAATTTAAAATAAATTACACTTTTAGAAACTAGACTTAATTCTACAAATTTTAAAAAAAAAAGAAAAAAAAATCATTTATTTTCAAAAAAATTTAGAGGGAGCACGGACAAAATTCTGCTTTTCAGGAAGTGCCCACTTATAAAATTAGTAAAAAATCAAATATTCATTAAAAAATTATTAGAAAATTTTTGCATCAACTAGATACTGTTAGCTAACTTCTGACTATAGCGATTTTAAAAATACTACAAAAAAGCTCAACATGCTCAGGTCGTACAAGAGTTGCTATGTTATGTTTTTATGACAAAAACAACACCAATTTGTGTACATCCCTCTTTTGAACCCCTTAATCTCAACCATTTTCAAAATAAATTAGTAGTTTAGAAAGTAGACTCAGAGTACTTCAATCCTTGTTTTTGTTCCATCTCAAAATTTTGAGTGTAACTATCCTCAATTTCACGTCCAAGGTCAGCATTTCCTGATTTCAGAAAAAAAAAGTGGCCACTTAAGCCCCCTTTTTGGGAACCATCTTGGTGCACTTACCCATATGTATGGTGGTTTCTTTGAAATCTACTCATGTGTCACCATGTCCATGGAAGATGGTGATTCAACAATCAAATTAGGTATATATGCTCAATCAAAAAGAAGGTGATAAACTAGGATCAAGTGATAAATGATGATGAACAAGATCTAAAGAAAATTATGGTTTAACAACAATAGTGTAATGGTTATCATCAAAGAGGAGAGATAACCCCTCAAATGCATCCTCCAAGTATGCAATATGAGACTTACAAAGAAAATGGAAATACCTAAGTCCAGGATAATGTTATGAATGAGGAACATGATTTCTTAATTTGATAAATCACACTTTTGACTTCTCTTCTTGATGGAAGGAAGGTAGTTTGATGTAGATGGATATATTAAACCAAGATTATTGTAAATGGATTATTTGATAAGTACAAGGCATGTTTGGTTTCCAAGGGTTTGTCATAGGTTTTTGGTGAGGTTTTTTTTAATCCCAAACTGTACCCAATAAAATATCTTTCCCAAATCACTCTCAGATCTAAGGAGTTTAAATATTTGGAGCTCTAATACCATGTAGGAGTTGATAGTGAACTCCAAGGAGCTTATAGTGAACTCCCACAGCCTAAGATCACCTGAAAAACATAAAGATATCCTTCCACAAGAGAGTGTGCAAGATAATATCTTTCTCAATATTGATGGAATAATGTACAATGATAAATAATGGATCAATTATAGTACATGTCCCCCATATTATAAAGTATAGAAGATTCCTTGCTTATATAGGCAAGCTAAGATAGGATTATACAAGATTTGGACAAGTGTCTTAGCCCTATGACATGAGAAAATAATCATTAAATGACCTTGGACACAAAAATTAAATGACAAAAGATAAGATAAGATCCTATGACAAATAAGACTTCTAGAAAGATTCCTAGGAAATAAGTATAGTTAACATGTGAATAGGACCTACTAGGTAAACTTGTTAGGTAAAACACCTTATTGAAACCAACACCCCTCCTTAAGTGAAACTTAGAGAGTAGAAAATAAATGAAACAATACAAATACATGATGCAAGGATGCATGGGTGACATGGGTCCTAAATACTAGGCCATGTTAGGTACCCATTTACAAAATATTTTTCATAAATGAAGTGGAGAAAAACCTTATGGAAAAACCCCTCTCCAAAAGAGAGAATGCATGAAAGCAATCATGTGCAAGTGATGAAATAAGTGATAAATGAAGGAATCAACATGACCCCCAAAAGAATACATCCATGATCACAAATATACAATCAATAGCCACCTCCCCATAAGAGGGAAAGATATAGACTATGTACCCCCCCCCCCACCCCCACAATGTGTAATCTCCTAGATAAATGTTAGATGATTAAAGACAAAACATGATCCAATTCCTACAAAAAAAATTCCCCCCCTTGGGAAGAAACAAAATAAAATATAGATTTAGGATTCATGCTTCCCATTTCGGATAAGAATTGATAGTAAGAAGGATGTATGGTGGTGTCTTTGAAATCTACTCATGTGTCACCATGTCCATGGCAGATGATGATGCCACAATCGAATAAGGTATCTGCTCAATCAAAGAAGAAGGTGATAAACTAAGATCAAGTAGTAAATGATAATGAACAAGATCCAAAAAATGATGGTTTGACAACCATAGTGCAATGATTGTCATCAAATAGGAGAGATAACCCCTCAAATGTGTCCTCCAAATCTGCAATATGAGACTCACAAAACAAATTAGATATACCTATAATCAAATTTTTATTCCACAAAGTCAAATCTAAAAGATAAAGATGGTCTTAATGAGAAAGAACGATGGAAGTCTCACTCAATGATTATTCACAAGGAATTAATGAAGGTGAAGGAGAATCTGAGGAAACCTCATCACTATCATCTAAAGATTCAAATATCTTTGAAGAAGTAAACTCCAAATAATACCATATTCATATATGGTATGTTTTCTAAAGCATCGAGAAGTATAAGACAATTTGAAATAGGATCATCTTGGAATGGTTGTGTATCAAAATCTCCATATATCCCCCAAATTTTAGTCCAAAGAACATGAAGACACTCAAAGTGAATAAAGCATTCAAGGTTTCATCATCAAAATGCATAGTAGTCACTCGTAGAACATGATCTTTTTTTTAATTCCATGTAAATTTATTGCTATGGGTACCTCAAGGGGGAATAAGAACATACAATAAATGAAGCTAATGGAGAATTTTTATGATTCCAACTCTCCATTGTTTATAGTTTCCCCTTTTCAGGATGATTAGAGAAGGATGGAATTAAAAAAAAACTATAATGAACTAAGGCAGATCTCTAAAATTATAAAGGCAAAAACCTTCAATAGTAATTAGAAACTTCCAAATATTCAATCAATACACAAAATGAAGCCCCCCAAAAAGATAGAACCTCTCTAGGTGTCAAGATGCGAAAGTAATTAGTCACAATGTGATATTAGAAATAAAACTAAATAAAATGCACTTGAGTATGAATTTGGAAAATGTGCATGAATAGATCAGAAGAGCTCCTTAATACCTTTATGATGTTGCAAGAATCATGAAAATTGGATAAACAAGAAAACAATTATGAGCCTAGATGTCCAAATGGGATAATTGACTTCAATCAAAAATAAAATACACCAACAAAAAAATATGATAATGAGACTTGCGCCATTGGAATTACTTGGAACCAATTTTTTGGAAAAATCTCATTCACTACCCTATTAGGGCCTTAAGACCAAAAATAAATATCCTAGGGGCTAGCAGGAAGTCGTGTAGGTAGGAAGTGTTTCCACCATCAGTTGAGTAATGGCAAAAAATGGGCGATGGTGACTAGTGTGGCTATTTCCAATTAGCAACCCATCAAATTTAAGCTCATCAAAAACAAAAAAAATCAACAAAATTGTACACTTGCACAATAGGTGATGCCTATAGAGTATGATGATGATGCAAAGAATAGTCTCTATGAATATTCTATATTTTGCAAACATAGTTTGTATAGTTGTATGGATTGCACAAAATATTTTGTTGGTCAAATTTGTAACCCTTACCAAAAATGCCCAAATTTTTTTTACGTCCAAAATTAAAGTATTTTATATCAAAATAGGGGGTTTTGTGTCTTTTAGACTCAATGATGAGGTTTTTTTAATCTCAAAGTTCTCCCAAAAAAATATCATTACTAAATCACCCTCAAATCTAAGGAGTTTGAATATTTAGAGCTTTGATACCATGGAGGAGTTGATAGGGAACTCCAAGGAGCTTATAGTGAACTCCCACAACCCAAGATCGCCTAAAAAACATAAATATATCCTTCCATAAGAGATTATGGCAAGATAATATATTTCCACATATTGATGCAATAATGTACAATGATAGTACATTCCATATATTACAAAGTGTAAAAGAGGCCTTGCTTATATAGGAAAGGTACAAGAGATAAGATTAGACAAAATTTGGACAAGTGCCTTAACATTATGACATGAGAAAACAATCTTTAAATGACCTAGGACACAAGAATTAAATGACAAAAGATAAGATTTTATGACAACTAAGACTTCTAGAAATATTCCTAGGACATAAGAAAGCTTAACATGTGAATAGAACCTACTAGGTAAACTAGTTAGTTAAAACACCTTATTCAACCCAACAGCCCTCCTTAAGTGCAACTTAGAGAGTAGAAAATAAATGCAACAATGTAAATATGATGCAATGATACATGGATAATGGGTCCTGAATACTAGGCCATGTTAGGTATCCATTCACAAAATATTTCTCATAAACTAAGTAAAGGAGAAAAAAATTATGGGAAAAACCCCTCAAAAAGAAAGAATGCATGAAAATAATCATGTGTGTATGTGATAAAATAAGTGGAGAATGAAGGAATCAACATGATCTCCCAAAGACTACATCCATCACAAATATACAATCAATAGCCACCCCCCCCACCACAATGTATAATCTCCTATAGAAATGGTAGATGCTTGAAGAAAAAACATGATCCAATGCCTACAAAAATATTCCTCCCCTTGGGAAGAAACATTTAACCAAATATAGATGAAGGAATGCTTCCCATTGTAGATAGGAATTGATAGTAAGAAGTATGGGCGGGTGCATGAAGTTGGGTACCAATTTTCTGGCCACTTTTGAAAAAAAATTTACAAAATGCACTCGCGTTATTTCGCGTTAAAAAAAA